>MU227423.1:1127763-1141553 GCA_018584345.1 Thuja plicata
TATATATATATATATATATATATATACTAGTAGCAGTCACAACACAACATAAAAGACATCAAATACATTTTAATATATAATTATATTGTATTATATTATGTATAGGGTTTATAGTTTGATTAGGATTGGGGTTTAAGGCCAGGGTTTATAATTAGGGTTTACGATTAGGATTATGGTTAGGGTTAGGGTTTACATCATGGTTACTATTATTGCTAGACTTAGAGTTTAGGGTTAGGATCAAGGTTAAAGATTTAGGATTAGGGATAGGATCAAGGTTTAGGGTTATGGGATTAGAATTATGGTTAGGTTTAGAATTTATATCATGGTTGGAATCAAGGTTAGGGATAGGCTTTAGAATTAAGGTCAGGAAAATTGTTTAGCTATATGACATTGTTTGGGTTAGGGTTGGATTTAGGGTATGGGTTATCATCTTGTTTAGGATTAGGATTATGGTTAGAGTAAGGGTTTACATCATGGTTAGTGTTGGTCATATTTTGTCCATGCAAATATATATTGTTTTGGGCCTGGTTAGGGTTACAAAAAAGATTTTGTCCTCTACTAAATTTCTCAGTTTTTATGCCTGGTTCACAACTCTAATGATCTCTGACCTAAAACCCTAAGTCTCTGTGAGAAAATCTGGTTTAAAAACTGAAACCCCTATTTTTTCTTGTTGTTTCCTTAAACCCTTCATAGTTTGTTATAATTTGCAGTTACCTTTTCGGTCACTTAAAATCCTTATAACCCATGTGCTTATTTGTTATATCGAATGGGCTAGTCCCTTTTAAATTTTTCCTAAATCTAAGCAGGCGATGAATTAATTTTCTTTTATTTCCCTAAGTCCTATGTCCCCTACTTACTTTATTACTTTACATCTCCTGTGCATATCTTATTTAATCCAACGGCTGGCGTTATTCCTTAATGAGCAATATGAAGCCTTTTAATGATCAAGGCAACGCACCTAGCTGACACGTGGTGGATGGCAGGACCAAGTCTGCGTAAAGGTGAAAATTTAAAGATAGGTCAACTTCAAAGAGGATCAACGGTAGGCATAAACCCTCAATCCAAAGATGCAGTCAATTTAACCATTGAGGCATTGCGCCTCTGTGACACATGGACATTTGATGTCACCTGGCTAGACAAGGAATGAGTTAAAGATAAAGCAAGTATTGATAGATCATGTGGTAGGCGTAAAGCCTTATGAAGAAGATGTGCACGATCTAACCTTTGAGGTATTACGCTTGGCGGCCAAGTGTCCTTCTAATTAAGTGGGACCTGAGGTTTCAGAACTAAGGTTAAAGTAAAGGACGGATAAGTTTGAGAGGATCGTGCGGTAGGCGTAAAGCCTTATGATAAAGTTGCTCGACATCTAGTCTTCAAGGCATCGTGCCTGCGTGTCGCATGGTGGATCATATTGCAGACCCTGACAACTTAAAAGGATCTACGGCTCTGTTTTAAAGTGATATAAAGTTTAAATCTGGATCGTAGATGGAGATTTCCGCGTCGCTTGTGACCGTTTTAACTGACTTTCAAAATTTCAAATGCATTCTGTAGGATTTTCAAAGCGGTGGATTATGTCTCATGCTACATAGCATTAAATAGGTGAATGATCTTCTAGGCTGTGTTTTTATAGCTATTGGATGATGTATGGAGGAAATTTTGGCGATTTTGAAGACATTTATTGTAGAATTATCTCTTTAGGGTTTCTGGTTAATTTTTTAATCAGTATTTAATCCTTTGGTTTATCTTGTTATGTTCTTCACTGTCAATGAGGAATTGTTTCAAAATTCTATAATACATATCAGATTAGATGCCCGGGATCTTGAACTTTTCAAAGAGGGAAAATTAAGTTTCTGCATTTCTTGAGGGTTAAGTCTCTTGGGGTAATTAATGCATGTTAGATATTTCATTATTTATTCCTGTTGCAGGATATTGTGTTTTCAGCTTCCCAAGATGGATGGCGGCCAAATCAGTTTCTTCCCAACATAATGTTTTAATCTGTATGACAGAGCTGCTAGGTTATTGTTATGATAAATTAATGTTCTCTATCATGTAATATTTTAGTAGTTGTATCCCTAACCCTAAATGAATCTGAAGCTTGTTGCAGTCCTTATTTCTATAAAAGAACTTCCAGGATCATTTTGTATGCATGGGAATTTTATGCTACAAAAGCTTGTAAAAGTTTTGCATATTTTGATCAAGTTTATCAATGGTCTCTTTGGCTCTGATTTCATATGTACTTGATGTTTTGATATCAATATATGTCTGTAATTCTTGTGATTTGAAGGATTTGAATGAATAGTTGACTCTGTTTCCAGTTTTTGTACTCATATCACTTTGTAAGGCAGAGTGTCGAACTATATTAAGGTTTCTTTCAAGGAGAGAATTAAATCCTTAAGATAGTTCCAGTGAGTAAAAGATTGTAACAGATTTGATAAGGCATGGTCTAATTTAGTATTTAGTACAGGATTTACATTTGATGTGTCTTTGATATTGAAGGTCTTTACATAGTGAATGACTCCATGCCCATTTGATAAGGCACTGGTCTTATGTGTTGTGTTATGTGGTTCCCATCAAATCTATACACAAATGGTTATCATTTTCATTTTATGTTACATCTATTAAGACTGCCTGTTGAAAAACTACTAAACATTTAGGGCAAAAGTGAGGTACACCCACCTGAGCCTGTGGAGCTCAAAGGTGAAGGAGGATTTAATCCTCGTTAATTGGACTTGTTTCTTGACATAATCAGAATTTGGGTTTCATAAGAGTCAAGCATTACTGATATGTACAATATTCTACAAGAAAAAGTACCAACAAATAGGCGACTCTATTGGGGACCTTTGAAGCAAAATATTATTTTTGGTTAGTGTGGTATTTTCCCAACTAGTTTGGGGTGGTGACTCTGAGAAATCTCTGCATCAATGTTGACTGATATATATAAAATCCTATACACACTTTCTCAATATGAATAATAAATATACTAGATCTTGGATGAGAAAACATCCAGAGGAAAAGATGGAAGATGGACTTCCAACTAATTTTAGAGGAGGTCAGTCAAGAAAAGGAAAGAATGATAAAGGACTTCCTCAAACTAATAAACAAGAGGAGAACATTAGGGGAGAGGATCCAATCCACCATAGTCATGAAGAAAATATATCAGAGTATGAAGAGGCTCTAGAATCAAGATCGGTTGCATATGGAGATTATTATTCTCCTAATGAGAGAGAGGAGGAATCTGATACTACCCTTCCAGATTCAAAAAGTCTCGATGAAGAAGCTGTTGAATTGGAGAGAAAACTCCAAGAGCAATTTATCATTACACAACAGAGAAACAAAGAAAGGGAAGATATGATAAGACAAAAACAAATGAAGGTTGATTATTTGAAAAGGCAATTATTGAGACAAATGGCAATGAATAATGTTGAAGAGCTTGAGAGGGTTGAAGAACAACATGTCATCTGCCAAGTCTTTGTTACTCAAGACCCTAAAAATAAGGGAAAGCAGAAGGCATATAGTGTCCATATTGAAGAACCAAAGCTAAAGGAAGTTTTCTCTAGGTGGGATGTCACAGGAAGATCTTGAGTTAGAAGAGACCAGGAAGGAAAAAGAAGAACTTGACAAGCAATTGGAAAGGGCTGAGTTGGAAGCAGCAACTATTGAGATTAAAAAGAAGCTAACCTTCTTAAATGTCATTACAAGTAATACTACAAACACGAGTGTTGCACAAGTACCTAGTCCTAGTCAAAACAATCAGACTCTTGGTTCAATCCAAGGTGTACACATTTTAGGTGGTCACCATGTTGTTGTTGTATCAAACAACACAACAAATCAGGATGTTGCAGTAGGAGTAAGTGGAGCTCATGCTGCTGCAAATTTTCAAAGAAGACCCATCCATTTGGATAGGTACCATCCACTGTTCTTTGATGGCATTCCTGGTTATCCAAATGTCATCCCAAATGAGGTAAGAGATAAAGTCCCTAGGTTTAGTGGAAATAACGCTATAACTTGTGAAGGACATCTTAAAGCATTCACTGATAAGATGAATGACTTTGAAATTGATCATGAGGATGTACTCATGAAATTATTTGTTCAATCTTTGGATGAAGATGCTAGAGACTGGTATAGTAGTTTACCTGAAAAATAGTATAGCATCTTGGGAAGAGCTTGTTGAATGTTTTAGGGAACAATATCATGAACATGTCAATTCAAGTTTTATGTTGAATGAGTTTAATAATATTAAGAAGTTCCCAGATGAAAGTATGGCAATCTTCAATAGTAGATTTCAAAAGGCCATGAACAAGTTATTTCAAGTTTTGAGACTAGATGAGCAAGTATGTTTAACTACATATTTCAATGCTATGGAAGGAAAGATGTCATATCTTTTAAGGGATAAGAGTCCACATAGTCTGAGGGAAGCTTACAAAATGGATATAAACATTGAAAGTAATAGGCAAGCATCATGGAAAATGGGAAAGAGAGAAGATGGAAGGTTGTGGAAGGATATGAAAGGACAAACAAGTAAACATGCCAAGGAGGAGGATAGGGTGGATAAATATTAAGTGCAGTAAAAGACCTTGCTGCCAAGGTTGATAAAAATGACAGGGTTCCTCATGACAATAGGTATCAATATCAAAGGTATGATAAATTCTCAAATTTGAGGGATATGCCATACAAGACAAATTATAAGGATGACAGACCTATTGTTGAAAATCGGGAGAACCAGAAGACTAAAGTAACCACTGGTCCTTTAAAAAGAAATGTTGCACACAATGTAGAAAATACCCCTTGGTGTCCTGCCTACAAATTACCCCATTCTTCCTTTCAATGTGTTATTGCTAAAGCTTTAGTTGAACAAATGGAGGATAACAATGAGCAAATGAACCTAGAACAAGAAGAACTTGTGGTAAATATCTTCACTATGAATAGGCATAAAGATATGTGGTACTCTGAAGATGAGGAGCCAATTACAGATGTAGATACTGAGAGAGAACATTTTCAAAGATACCAACAACAAGTTTTCTTTGATTCATATGATGAACCGGACACTATGTTGCAAAATACTATCTATACTTCATGTGTTGATAGAGAGTATCCTCATTTCAGGTTGCTTAGTGATGAGGACAAAATATCTTTGACCATAGCAATAATCAATCAAGCTAGGAGTGCTTACAATTTGAGAAGTAGGAAGGTAGAGCTTGGCCAAGGTAAGTCTTCTTCAGTATTCATTAAAGAAGGTGCCTCAAAGGTTGTTGCAGGGTCTCAAAGAAAAGATAAGAATAAGAAGGAAGGTGCAAAACAAGGAGATTTTTCTTCTACCCAAGGAGAAAAGGAGGAAGAAAAAGTTGATAAGCAAGTTGTTATTGACAAAGGGAACAAAGGTAAGAGAAAAAATGACATTTTGTCTGGATTACTTGCATTTAATATGAAACATGCTCTTATGCGAATGAAAGTGTCAATTCCTTTGATTGAAATGTTAAAAAGGAAGGAACATAGAGATGTTGCAATGACATTTTTCAGAGGGATAGTTGACCCTGTTGATAATACAAGGGAGAGAAAAATGAAGGGTGTTAATCATGAGACAGAAACACCTATCTTATATGTTGTTAATATGATTACCCAAGAGCCCTCTCAAGTGGACCCTTTTTATGTAACTTTATTGATGAATGACAAACTTGTAAAAAATTGTATGATTGATTCTGGTGCCGCTGCAAATGTAATGCCATATGGTATAGTGAAAGAAAAGGGTATGAATGTTGATACTTGCTATGGAAGGTGTTATTCCATGGATAATAGAGAAGTCCCTATGGTGGTAACTCTGAAAGGATTAGAAGTTAAGATGGTTGTCTTTCCTGGAGCAACTTACAAAATGGATGTAGTTGTTGTAGATACCCAACCCCATTATGGTATACTATTGTCTAGACAATGGGCCGCAACAGTTGGAGGTCATGGTCAATTAGACTTATCTTATGCAACAATCCCAGTGAATGGGAATGAATTAAAATTGTATAGAGAACCACGAGCACCAGTGACTGTTGAAAAGGTGCAAGATAATATGCTTAATTGTTGTGTGGATGCAGACATGGAAAACTTCAGAGTAGAGAAGATTTGTCTACAATGCAAAAATACCGATCCATTAATTAAAGAGTTGAACACACAATAGGGTGGTTTGTGGTAGATGTACTTTGATGGAGCTTGTTCCAAAGAGGGATCAAGAGATAGTGTTCTATTTATTTCTCCATCAGGTACTACATTCAAATACTCTTTCTTGTTAACTTTTCAGTGTACAAATAATATTGTTGAGTATGAAGCCTTGTTTTTTGGATTAAATATTGCTACTAGGCATGGTATCAAATGTTTAAAAGTTTATGGGGATTCTAAGCTAGTAGTAGCACAAGTTAGATCCAAGTATGTTGTAAAAAATGACAGATTAAAAATGTACAAGCATGCTATTTGGGATCATATTGAATTATTTTATTCCTTTAACATTGAATGGATAGAAAGGTCAAAAAACAACATGGTTGATTTTCTAGCTAATGTTGCTTTAAAGAATGGTAATTTGACTTTGAGTGGGGTATCAATTATGGAAGTTAAGAGTAGACCAGTTGTCCCTGATAATGTTTACAACTGGCAAGTTTTTGAAGATGACCAGGATATTCTCATATTTATTCAGTGCCTTGGCCATTATGAAGGCCATCATGTAGATTGTAATTCTTTAGTCGAAGTGATTGATGGCAAGGATATTGTTTTTGGAAATGAGGTTGTCCAATTGAGTTATAATCAGATTCCTAAGGGGCTGATAGAACTAGAAGCATTGTTTAGTGATCAAGATGGTCATTTATCAAAAAGGAGTAGTGCTAAAATTAAGGATTTGGAGGAAGTAAATTTAGGATCAGAAACAACACCTCAAGTAGTATATATTGGAAGGAGGTTAGAGCCCCTATTAGGGAAAATCTGATAAAATTGTTAAGGAAACACAAGCATGTGTTTGCCTAGTCTTATGAGGACCTAAAATCCTATAGGGAGGACCTTTTCCAATATGAGATCCTATTGAATCTAAAGGCCAAGCCATTCAAACAAAAGTAGAGACCAATCAACCCATTATTGGCCCCCAAAATGCAACAAGAATTGATGAGGTTGAGGGATGCAGGGATTATTCAACCCATAAGACATTCAACTTGGGTATCTAATTTGGTCCCAGTGAGGGAAAAGAATGGTGATATAAGGCTTTGTGTTGATTTTAGTAACTTCAATATTGCATCTTTAAAGGATAATTATTCTTTGCCTAACATGGAGGCGATGTTGTGCAAAGTTACTGGTTGTGATTTATTGTCAATGATGGATGGTTTTTTAGGCTACAACCAGGTATTAGTAAAGGAATTAGAGAAATTTAAAAATGCATTCACTACTCCATGGGGAACGCATGTGTATATTAGGATGCCTTTTGGTCTCATAAATGCAGGGGCAACATTCTACAGAGCTATGGATGTTGCATTTAAAGAATTTATTGATTTATTTATGGTAATCTATCAAGATGATTTGACAGCATATTTCAAGAAAGCAGAGGACCATTGTGGACATTTAGAAAAGATTTTTTATAAAGCTTTGGAATATGGTGTTTCTTTAATCCCTAAGAAATGTCAGTTTGCAGTAACCGAAGGAAAATTGTTGTGACATATAGTGTCAAAGGAGGGAGTAAGAATTGATCCAAAGAGGATAGAAGCAATTCATAAGGTCACTCCAAAGAATGTCAAAGGGGTACAATCTTTCTTAGGAAAGATTAATTTTGTAAAGAGATTTATTGCTAACTTTGCAGAGATTGTTAAGCCTATAATTAAATTGTTGAAAAAGGATAAAAAGTTTGAATGGGATGAAGGAGCACAATTTTCTGGTGAAAAGATTAGAAAGGCGGTTCAAGAAGCACATGTTTTAAGGTCTCCTGATTACAGTAGGCCATTTTCATTATTTTCTTTTGCATCTTTTCATACAATTGTTGTTGTGTTACTACAAAAGGATGAGGAGGGTTATGAACATCCCATTGCATTTTTCAGTAAATCACTCCAAGTTGCAAAGTTGAACTATGAGATGATGGAAAAACAAGCATATGCCCTTGTTAAAGCTGTGAATTCATTCAAACTTTATTTGGTTTTTGCAAAATTGATTGCATACGTACCTCATGCAGTAATAAAGGACATTCTTACTCAATCAGAGGTTACTGGCAAGCGATGCAAATGATAAATAGGATTCAATAATTTAATTGGGAAATCCATATTACTAAATTAGTAAGAGGACTAGGCCTAGCAAAGTTAATGACATAAGAGAATATGGATTTGGTTTAGGTAAATAATGTAGAAGTAAAATATTTGACATTGAATAGTATTGAAAGATAACCCTATTATGTTGATATCATGTACTATCTCAAAAATGCCAAGTGCCCTTAGATTATGACTGATAATCAGAAAAGAACCCTCATGTTGCAAGCCCAAAGATACACATTAGTACAAGGAGATCTATATTGGAAAGACATAAATGGTGTACTTTTGTTATGCCTAGATGAGGGGCAAGCTGAAAAGGTCCTAAAAGAAATGCATGTTGGTGTGTGTGGTGGACATTACTCTGCTAAAAATATTGCTCATAAGATCTTGAGGGCTGGTTATTATTGGCCCAGTTTATTTAAAGATTCCTTCAAGTTTGTAAGAAAGTGTGAAGCATGTCAAAGGTTCACTTCCAAGTTGAAGTATTTTGGTGCTTTATTACTGAATCCAATAGTGGTTGAGACACCTTTTTCCATGTGGGGGATTGATTTCATTGGGGAGTTCTCAGAAAAATCTAGTGGTGGACATAGTTGGATACTAGTTGCTACAAATTACTTTACAAAATGGATATAGGCAATTCCTACGAAGAAGGCAACTAGTAAGGTTGTTATTGATTTTCTGATGGAAAATGTTCTGACCAGATTTGTTGTCCCTATAAAATTGATAATGGACAATGCTATGTGCTTCAGGTCAGAAGAATTTAAGGATTTTTGTGATGAATATGGAATTATGATGTCATATTCTTCCCCATATCATCCCCAAGCTAATGGACAAGCAAAATCTACTAATAAGAGTATTCTGCAGATTTTGAAGAAAACTTTGAAAACAAACAAAAGAGCTTGGCATTCTAAGTTGAAATTAGCTTTATGGGCTGATAGAGTAACTCTGAAAAGGGATAGTGATAGGTCCCCTTTTGAATTAGTGTATTGTATGCAGTCCAGGTTACCATTGAATAATTTACTTCATGTTTATAAATTCATTGAGGAAGAAGGTTTTGAAGTAAGTGATGCTATGCATAACATAATGGTCCAATTAGTTGAATTGGATGAAATCAGAAGAGAAGGACAACAGAAAAACCTGAAGAGACAACAGAAAATGAAATATTTGTTTGACAAAAGAGCTAATAAGAGAAACTTTCAGCCAGATGACATGGTATTACAGTGGAATGCTAAGGTTGAAGATAAAGGGACACATAAAAAGTTTGAATCCTTATAGATAGGGCCTTATATCATTCATCAGACACATGGTAAGGATTCATATTTCTTAAGAAATTTGGATGATGAGGTATTGGAATTTCCAGTGCATGGACAATTCCTAAAACCTTTCTTTAATTGAAATTTTCCATGCACAGTAGTCATGTATATAGGTAGTTGGTTTTAGGTGTGCTAGTTTGTTGTAGGTTGTACCTTTGTATATATTCTAGAGTTTTGTTGAAGAGTTGTGCATAGTTGTGGTCTTCTTTTCCCAGAGATCTGGATTCCTTCCTTGATCTAGCAATCAAGCATCCTCAGTCAGAGCCATTGTTTGTCATATTTTGTCCATGCAAATGTATATTGTCTTGGGCCTGGTTCAGGTTACAAAAAAGATTTTGTCCCCTGCTAAATTTCTCATTTTTATGTCTAGTTCACATCTCTAATGATCTCTAACCTAAAACCCTAAGTCTCTGTGAGAAAATCTGGTTTAAATATTGAAAACCTTGTTGTTTCTTGTCATTTCCTTAAACCCTTCATGGTTTGTTATAATTTGCAGTTACCTTTTCGGTCACTTAAAATCCTTATAACCCATGTGCTTATTTGTTATATCGAATGGGCCAGTCCCTTTTAAATTTTTCCTAAATCTAAGCGGGCGATGAATTAATTTTCTTTTATTTCCCTAAGTCTTATGTCCCCAACTTACTTTATTACTTTACATCTCACGTGCATGTCTTGTTTAATCCAACGGTTGGCGTTATTCCTTAATGAGAAAGATGAAGCCTTTTAATGATCAAGGCAATGCGCCTAGCTGACATGTGGTGGATGGTGGGACCAGGTCTACGTAGAGGTGAAAGGTTAAAGATAGGTCAACTTCACAGAGGATCAACGGTTGGCGTAAATCCTCAATCAAAAGATGCAGTCAATTTAACCATTGAGGCATTGTGCCTCTATGACACATGGACATGTGATGTCACCCAGTCAGACAAGGAATGAATTAAAGATAAAGCAAGTATTGATAGTGTAGACACCCAAAAATGGATAGGCTTGCGAATTTACATTAAAAACACTAATTTTCATCTATTAATTAATGGTTTTTTTAATAATTAATTAATCATCTATTTTCCCCTAAATTCATTCCCTAAATCATCTAATCAAATTCCCAAAATTAATTAAATAATTAATTTTATTTAATTAATTAACCTTGATTGATTAATTACCATTAATTATTTAATTAAATTTAATTTCCTATAGTTTAAATTCAAATATTTAAACTTACTAATTAAATTCTTCCAATTAAATTAATTTCATTTCATTCAATAAAGCAATTCTAAATAAAAAAGAATTCAATTGTCTCACATGTTGAAAACTTTAATTAAATAAATGAATTAAATATTCATTTATCTTCAAAGAGATAACTCCAATCAGATCACATGGGTTACTCCACCCAGCTCTCTAGTCCACATGGGTAGCTTCACCCACCTCTTCAGTTCACATGGGTAACTCCACCCACCTCTTCAGTTTTAAAAGGTAACTCACAATTAGCTCTTCAGTCAACCAAACTCTATCTCCTCTTTACCAATTGAACAGGTTGAGTTTATTGATGGCTTCTCCAGTTCCTTTTAATCTCAACCATTCATCTCCCTATCTCTGGGATTGATCTCGACCATTCATTTCATCCTTAATTCCTATATAATAAACCCTTCATAACCATTTGAAGGATCCAGGATTTCAAGCTCTCGTGCGCCATTACTATGTCAGATTGGTTCTAACATTCAAGCCATCTTGCGATCACACACCCATTTCAATTAGCAAATTCTTGACACTTCTCAAGTCATAGATGTTGCCACACCAATACTGAGCATCAAAAACAGGGTTTCGGAAGGATTAGAGAGAGACAATAAAAGCTTCAAGCACTTTGGGGTTTGCATTCATTTGTTTTCCTTTCTTTGCTTGTACATTTTATTGGTTACGTTTCAAGTTATTCGTTTTAGTAGTTCTTGTGTATTGGATTTATATCATTGTAAAACCTTTGCTACTAACCCTTGCCTTTGGAAAGCTTGGGAGCCACGAATCATGATTGAGAGAGGCATACATTTTGGTGAACCTGACGTGAATTAAACAGCTTGAATATCTCTTGCATACAATAGACAGAATCCTTTAGCCTCGATCGTACGGTTGCAGACCTCATTTTCCATCATTTTCTCGATATCTGTGTAATTTTGCAATTTCTAGTATTTTGCTGCAATTGATGAAATAGTACTGCAATTGACTAGTTTAATACCGTAATTGATTTGATGGTTTCACAATCTTTTATATCATTTTCCAATTCTCTATTTCTGGTATTGTTTCGCAATTGATCAATTCATGCCGCAATCGTCTACATATTGTTGCAACTAAGAGTATTCTGCCGCAATTGATAGAACTTTACCGCAATCGCCAAAAGTTTGCCACAATCGCCAAAAGGTTACCGCAATTGCTAAAAGGTTTCCACAATAGCCAATACTTCCAAGATGTTTGAGAGTGGTTTCAGATCTCTAGGAGTTAAAATGCAAAATCTAAATTTTGGAGGATTTAAAAAAAAAATCAGATTTAGTCAAATTTAAGGATTCAGCATGTGTTACTAACCTTGTTGTTTCAGCTTGTGGCATTGGAAACAAATTTAACAAAGCATACTAAAATTAACTCATTTGTTATTTTAGTGCTTAAAAAGAACATTGTATGCCAAACATCACAAATCTCACTTTTCTAATTTGGTGCTTAAAATTGACATGGTGGTTAACAATTGAACAAAGGCAAAAAATATTTCAATTTGGTGCTTTTAAAATCGAACAAGCAAATCATCACCTACTTTGGGCTTTAAAACTGAACACTTGTACTTGTATGGTAGTGTAGCTTAGTTCACATTTCAAACTTTTGGAGCTTAATCGATTTACCTTGTGTCTTGAGTTTTGGGTGCACTTGCACAAACTTTTAGATTAGAAACCTTTATACTTTTTAGAAAGGCATGTCCGGGGAATGTGCTTCTTCCTTAGAGAACAACCTTAAACTAGTAATCCTTCTGATCGATATATAAACAAGGTGTGAACCAAAGTTTCATCTTATCTAGCCAAGCTCAGGCGAGGTATGTCGGTGATAGTCTGGATCGGGTGAATATCCCTAAGGATCCAACATGATCAACTAGGCTCTTAAGTGAGTCACACATGTACAAACCGATTGGATAGACATCATGGACCCTTGCTACAACCTTGTTAATTAGAGGCCAACCCAATTTACCTCTGAATAGGTACCTTATTATAGTGCAAGGGGTTGCAAAATTTTCCCCTAAGATTCCCAACATATGTGTCCCAAGGTATTTGTGTAGTGAAAGAGATCTTCACTCCATGACAACAATACCTGGAAATGGCAAAAACACGGGCACCTATGTCGTGGACCTTCATGTCCTAGTAGTGTGATGATTGTTGTGTGAGCTAACAAACATTCAAGCATTGGGCCTATAACATTGTATTCTAAATCCATTGACCTAGAGTAATCTGACTGTTCATTGTTGAGACCTCGTGATAACCTTGCAACTTGAAAAAGTTGTAGAACATACACATTATCAGTCTTGATTCTTCAAAACACAGTGCTTGTCATGCTTGTTTCTTTGATCAGTTTCTGAAAATGAAAAACAAAACATCAAAATTGTCAAAATGAGTCAAACATGTTAAAGTCTAGGGTCATCAATGTCAACTGTCTTGCAAATCAGAAGCATTGTTCCAAGAAATATCAAAATTCTCAAGCAGTGATACCCATCTTTTAGTCTTTTTGAGACTGTTACTCATTTACCGCAATTGCCCGCATTTTGCCACAATTGATGGAAGTCTGCTGTAGTTAATTTGTTTATTGCCGCAATCATCTTGCTTATTACCGCAATCGGTGATAAACTACTGTAGACACCCTAAAATGGACAGGCTTGCAACTTTACATTAAAAACCCTAATTTTCATCTATTAATTAATGGTTTCTTAATCATTAATTAATCATCTATTTTATTCTAAATTCATTTCTCAGATCATCTAATCCAATCCCCAAAATTAATTAAATAATTAACTTTATTTAATTAATTAACCTTTAAATGATTATTTACCATTATTTAATCAATTAAACTCAATTTCCTATAGTTTAAATCAAATATTTAAACTTACTAATTATATTCTTCCAATTAAATTAATTTAATTTCATCAAATAAAGCAATTCTTAATTAAAAAGGATTCAATTATCTCACATGTTGAAAACAATTAATAAAT
>MU227423.1:1238548-1322935 GCA_018584345.1 Thuja plicata
ATTTCATCCCCAATTCCTATATAATAAACCCTTCATAACCATTTGAAGGATCCAGGATTTCAAGCTCTCGTGCGCCATTACTATGTTAGTTTGGTTCTAGCATTCAAGCCATCTTGCGATCACACACCCATTTCAATTAGCAAATTCTCGACACTTCTCAAGTCACAGACGCTGCGCACACCAATACTGAGCATCAAGAACATCGTTTCGGAAGGAGTAGAGAGAGACAATAGAAGCTTCAAGCGCTTCAGGGTTTGCATTCATTTATTTTCCTTTCTTGTGCTTGTACATTTTATTGGTTACGTTTCAAGTTATTTGTTTTAGTAGTTCTTGTGTGCTTAATTTGTATCATTGTAAAACCTTGGCTACTAACCCTTGCCTTTGGAAAGCTTGGGAACCACGAATCACGAAAAGAGGTGTACACATGGTAAGAGACATACATTGTGGCAAATGAAATTCCCTTGTGATTTTGTGTTGTGATGGGTTGTGTAAGGTAGACTTATGCTTGAGCTTCTTAGTCATGGTATTAACATTGATGTCCATCTAGAGAGAGAGAGAGAGAGCTTGTTTTTGTATGATACATTATTATAAATTTATATAGAGAACAAAAAGAGATGGAGAATAGAGAGGGGAGAGAGAGATTGATAGAGATGAATAACGAAAGAGTATGAGAGAGATATAACATAAAGGAAAACATATATAGAAAGAATACCAACTTTTGATCAATCAATATATACCAACAATCCAGAGAGAGAGAGAGAGAGAGCATTTTGGATTAAGGCTATCAAGATAGAAACAATAGTCAACATCAAATCTATTTCTTTCTTGCATTTGTCAACAAAATATCTAAAAAATAAAGACAAGCAATACAAATAGTAGGCTATGACCACACATTTAATGATAATACTAGAGATATTAAATAAACAATGTTATCCCAAGTTTTTGGGACAGGTACAAAAGGGGACGGGGGGGACGAGTTTCCGGGATGACAAATCTTTTTGCCAATTTTGAGGACAACTAGGGGACGACTATATAACAATCGGGAAAATTAAAATATGTAGAGAAAATTAAAATATGTAGAGAAATTTAAAATATTCATATGAAAACATGGATATAACATGCACTTATACATAATAGAACCTTAAAATATAAGAATTAGCAGAATTCATATGCCAAATTTGTGTTACTTTGAGAGTCAAACTCAAATTTCTTGTAGAAGTCAAAGTCAAAGTCCCCAAGGTATCTCTTGTCCTCGGGATGTTTCCGGGACGGGGTCCCTAAGTAACACTATAAATAAATGCATTTGAGTGAGAGCATACTCATAGACAACACAAACTATGTTTTAGAATTTTAGTTCACTAATAACATACATGAATCTACAAAAGAGAACAAAAGTACAAATGATTTCTTTCTTCATCAACAATCATGTGACTCCATATTACAATAGCAAAAAAGAGAAAATATTTAGTAAACTAAGCTATAGTGAAATTTCTTTTTCAAACCACATTTATGTAAGTAGTGCAAATTAATAACATTTATATAAGTAGTGCAAATTAATAATCTAACAATTCATTATGGAGATCTAACAATTCAAAGCAAACCATCTATAAATTGTGCACAAAATATCATTTATTTAACGGCCTCATGTCTGATTTCATACATTCCCTAATCTTATACTAAAACATCACTTGCTTAATGACCTCGCCACTGACCTCGCAAATTCCCCCATTCTACAAGCTCCCCCGCTCCCAATTCTATGCCAGACTCGATACATAAAATCACCAACAACGTGCCCGTTAAACACCAAAGTATGATGTAAGAAGTGTTTCCAAGCTTTTATTTTTTACTTGTTTTAAACCCAACAGTCCAGTCCATAACAACACAGAGACATCTGCTATCAACAGCGATTTTAACAAATGTATGGGGTGATTTTTAAATATATTAGAGTAATTCTTGGCACTTGTCTGTGTAAACAGTTTTCCTCATCTACATGGTCGTCTCTAAGGGGTAGAAGAAATTCTGGAATAAACTGGAACAGAGCACAGAATACTGGGAAAAATGGCAGAATCACAAAGCCAAATAAACCAAGATCAAGAAGGGATCCAATTATTTTGCTCAACAAACTAAAGGATGTTCGACACCCAGAGATTGCCCTTAAGATATTTTACAGGGCGGAAGAACGAGGTTATAGACACCATTATCCCACTTACAGTGCCATGATATACAAACTGGGGCGTGCAGGTAAGTTTCAAACCGTGAAAACCCTGCTTGATCGCATTAAATATGAAGATATTGAATGCAATGAGACTCTTTTCAATGCCATTATTCAGCATTACGGTAAAGCCTCAATGATGGAAGAAGCCATTGAACTGTTCCACGCAATTCCTCAGTTCAATTGTAGGCGTACCACCAAGTCTTTTAATGTTCTTCTTGAAGTCTTGGTTGATGGAGGTTGGTTATTTCAAGCAAGGGAGCTCTTTGAATCTTCGCATAAGATGGGGTTGGTTTTAAATGCTGTTAGTTTTAATATACTTATTAAATCTGAATGTAATTTGAATCGATTGGCTATTGCTCGCCAACTGTTCGACAAAATGCGTCAGCGAGGAATTGCACCTACAATTGTAACTTACAACACACTGATTGGTTTTTTCTGCAAGAAAGGATTAATGACCGAGGCTATGGAGACAGTGGATGAGATGGCAAAGGCCGGAGGAAGGTCCAATTTGGTGACTTATGGGGTATTGTTGGAAGGACTATGTAATACACGGAGATTTAATGATGCTAAGAAGCTCTTATATGATATGCCTTATAGAGGCTGTAAACCTACTGTTGTTACTTACAGTGTTTTAGTGACTGGTTTATTGAAGGACGGGAAGACGGAAGAGGCTGTGAGGCTTTTGAAAGATATGGAGGAGAGAGGTTGCAAACCTGATGTCGTTGTGTACAATATACTTGTGAACTTTTTCTGCAAGGATGGGAGAGTTGATGAAGCTACCAAGGTCTTCGCGGAGATGCAACGGAATGGGTGCTTCCCAAACGTTGTTACATATCGGATGATTCTTGACGGACTCTGCCAAGAGGGTAACTTGAACAAAGCTTTGGAAATTTTGCATGGCATGATTGAAAAGGAGTTGGTGCCACACATTAATACTTTCAATTCTCTGATTGAAAGCCTTTGCAATCATGGAAACTTGGCAGGGGCTGCCTTGATTCTTAAAGAAATGAGAAAAAGGAGCTTGGCTCCCAATGTGAAGGCATGGGAATCCTTAGTCAGAAGTATTTCTAACGAATCTGATAAATATCAACCGGAGAACCTTTATAGGCAATTACTTTTGATAAATAATATAAATGAAGCTTGAAGCATATCAGAGCTTGATGTTTTACCGAATGCTGGAATTTTTCTTGAATTGCAAATTCTGGAATTTGCATAAAAAATCACAAGTTTTCTGGGTGTTGGGAGGCGCCTTGTCATTATGAGTGATCCTTATGCTATCCAAAGCTGTTGTCATTTGAAAATGCTGTAAAACACACACGCCAGTGGAACATCCGTGTAGCTACAAAATGCTTATTTCTTTACTGTATTTAATTCAATTATTTTGTGACACAGTTTGCTGAACAAGAAAACAAGAAGCTCTATCTTTTCCGGTTAGCAATACGAAGGTACTGAAACAAAAGGAATATAATGCTGAACTGAGCAAAGTGAACGAACACAAAACAAGGATTTCATTGCAGAAGTGTACCTTGAAGCTGAACCTTCCATGACATGTTGGTCATGGTTGCTTGGTCTTTGTTGCTCCTAAGGCTGTACATGATAATAATTCACGATATGTGTCCCCTTTGTTGTCTGTGGAATAGCTGAGGTCTTAGGAGAATTGTGCCATGTCATGTAAGGAAATTTGTAGACATTAGTGGCACCAAGCAAGGTCCAAAATCTTGAGTTGCAGTTGCCATTTTGAGTTGCTCGGTGAATGATATGACATCATTTTAGCTATTTAATGTCCTAATTTAGTTAGATTGTATCATTGTCTCAACTAACTTGGTAAACTACAACAGTGGCAAAGCAGGAAGCATAGCACTCCAGTCATCATTGGAAAGACACCAAAAGCAATAACAGTTTATAGTTCAGCTCTACCGTAAGTATTAAACGGCTAAAGTAGGTATTTTCTAATAATTTTTGCACTAGCAAGAGCTTTTAAGGGACTTTTTTTGTTTCCTCTGCTATATGTTTCCTTACCTAATTTATTGAACAAGCTTGAAAGCTTTCGTCCATGGCACACTTTGATTAAATTACCAAATCAATGTAAATTCATAGGGAATCATTCTCACTGCATCCTTTCTGTATGTCCTGCGTGTCTCATTAGTTGACATCCATACTATGGCTGAAGTGAGGACAGATTTTTCCAAATCATTTGATGCACTTCAGAGCTTAAATATTCATCTGTTCCTCTCGTTTCTAATAATTGATAATTAATTATTATTTACTGTCACAATCATTGTCCTATCCGTGATGAGTATCAATTTACCTGCAACAATCCTGAGTAATGTTCATGAGAAGTAAGAGTTGCACTGGTGCCATTATGTTGCACAGTCCTAATCATTAAATTGACAAAGACAACCGACATGATTTGAATTCTTTCGTCAAAGAGTTACTAGCTCTTCTAGTTGTTCCTTAATAAATGAAAATGGAAGAAATTTATCGACATCGTCATCAATCTTCTTTATTGGCTGGGCTTTTTTGACATTGACAAATAAGGCACATAAGGAATAGCTTATATTTAGAGGCAACAGATCTGACTTGAAGAGAAATATTACAGCCACTCGGTATTCTAAAGGTTCTGCTATCATTGAAGAGTTTCAAGGGTTTTAATTAGGTGACATTTTTGATAGAAAGATAAACACCTAACATCGAGGATGTTTGGTATTCGCGTTGGCATAGGATCATAGGTGAAAGTTGGTATGATATAAATATCACTGCTGCATTTAATACTAATAAATTACAATTAAGGTGCATAATATAAGCAATTTAAATTATATCTTCTTGTTTTCTTGTGCGTCTGAATTTCACCACAGTAACTGAATAGAGTTGTTATACCTAGGATTTGAAAGTATCTGAACTATTTCCTCACTCAATGTGGATATGCTAGATTCCTAATATTTGTCTGACTTTCCATCTTATCTTCTGAGGTCGAAATATTTATATTTCTTTTCAGTTTGACATAATTGGAACCTTTAAGTGCAACTGTGCAAGTCAGTTCTCACCAGCTCAAATCAGAAACCAAAAAGAAACCAGCTTGTGTAGTAAATTTCTTCTAGTTTAGAAGGCTAGATTTTGCCAGTTGCATCATCCTCAAGTCCTTTCATGCACTCGTAACTTATTTTTTAAGTTTCTTTGGGCAGGTAACAGTATCTCAAAGTTTGTTGTTATATTGCGCTAAAGAAGAATCTTGTCTATCAACAGAAGAGTCAAATATATTTAGGAGTGTACTTCCTATTTTCTCCTAGGATTTTGACAAGCAACTTTCCATCAACTTGTTTTCCTTTCTTAGAAATGAACTAAAGATTTTGGTAACTAAACTATCAAAGGTTGTGCAAAACACCAATCGAACTTTTTGAGCACAATTATGTTACTTGTTTCAAGTATAGACAATAAGGGAAAAATGGAGTTAATAAAATATTGAAGGCTATTGGAACCTACTGTAATCGCAGAGAATTCAATTGCCTGTAAAGTATCCAGACTTGTAGCTGTAGAATAGAGTAATTTTATTGATTACTATTTGCAAAGAAGGGATCATATGTCTTTATGAAATCAGGAGTTTCTGTAGAATTTACATTGTCATCATAAAAGCTTGGTTGTTGTTGGAGCTATTGGAATGTTCAATTTTCTTGCGAGGTCCTCAGGGTTTTTTGATGTCTTTTGCTAAAGCGTTAAACCCTTTGAGTTTTGGCCCTTTGTAAGTTGTTGCTATAGTTTTTCTAATCTCATGTTGATTGGTTTATTCGGTGTAATCACTTAAAGTGCTACATTTAATGCACATGACGATCATAGTTTTACTGGTCTATTGTGCTTGTGTTAACTGTTTGTTTTCTTAATCTTTTTGGGCCGTAGGCATTTTAACTTGTGCAATGCTCTCATTGATAAAATATGTTATCTCCATGGTGGCATCCAATATAAAGGCAAAACCAAGATTTTGACATCCTATAAATCGTTTGCATACCCACCTGACTATGCTTCTATTCATTTACCACAACAATTGTCATGTCCAGCATTATGATTTGATTTGAATTGTGCCATTTCAAATATGTATTTCTTGACCACATGAAGGAGATCTAATTGAATACAAAAATGGTGATCTGCTGATCACAAGAGAAACAAATATGCAAAAGCCCAAAGTGCCTTAGAGAGTTAAGAGATAGGGCATCTATTATATAGAAAATCAAAAGAGAGGTGACATTATGAGATTCAACCATATTTACCAACAATACAACTACAATCATAAAGAGCTGCAACTATCAACTATAAACATAAATACATACAACCATATATTGAATATGGGACTGCAAAGTCAAGAAAGGTTGCCAATGGGCATTAGTGTTGTCATTCTCCCCCATAATGACCATTGGGAAGAACATGAAGTAAATCTCCGAGCTTCTAGAACCTTTCACGAGCTAGAGCCTTTGTGAAGATATCTGCAATCTGATCTTCTGTACTATAATACACAATTTCGATCAAACCTTGTTAACCAATTCCCTGATATAGTGGTGTTGTATCTCAATATGTTTGATTCTACTATGAAATACTGGATTCTTTGTCATTTGTATAGCACTCTTGTTGTCACAATACAAGGTAGGTTCATTCTGAATTTGGTGTAAGTCTTCTAGTAGTCTTTTCAACCATACAATTTGATAAGCTGCTGATGTTGCAACTTTGTATTCTGCCTCTGCTGTAGAAAGTGATATTGTTGGTTGTTTCTCGGACTTCTAAGAGAATACTGCAGAACCAAGGCTAAAAGTGTAACCATAAATATATTTCCTATCATCTGCAGAACCTGCCCAATCTGAATTTGTATATCCAATCAATCTGTTATCCTCTGAATGTTGAAATTTGAGACTATAACCCAATGTCCATCTAATATATCTAAGAATCCTTTTAGCTGCACTCCAATGTGTTTCCTTAGGTTCTAACATGAACCTAGAGACCAAACTCACTGCATATGTGATATCTAGACGAGTTGTAGTTAAGTAGATCAAACTTCCAATCAACTTTCTTTATAGAGTGGGGCTCATTGGATGTGACACATCTAAAGTAGACAAGTTAAGTCCAACTTCAATAGGTGTTGCAATTGGTTTGCAACTCTGCATCTGAAATTTTTGTAGGATATCTGAAGCATATTTTTTCCCAGACATAAATATTTCATCTTTGTTTTGCCATACTTCTATACCAAGAAAGTAGTGCATTTGTCCCAAATCTATCATTTCAAACTTAGTAATCATGGTTGTTCTAAACTCTGCAAATAAAGTTGGATTATTCCATGTGTAGATAAGATCATCATCATAGAGAACTAAGATAAAAATATCTTTAGCTGAGCTTTTGATATAGAGATTTGGATCTGACTGACTTCGTGAAAATCCTTTCTGCTGTAGGTACGAGTCTATCCTTGAATACCATGCTCTTGGTGCTTGTTTGAGACCATATAAGGTTTTCTTTAATTTGCAAACATAATGTTCTTTAGGAAGTATTTCAAAACCTTTAGGTTGTGAAACATACACTTCCTCATCAATATATCCATTCAAGAAAGCACTCTTCACATCCATTTGATAAATTGTCCAACTCTGCTGAGCTGCTAATGCCAAAACCAATTTGATAGTATTCATTTGTGCTACAGGTGCAAATGTTTCAGTGTAGTCAATACCTTCCTGTTGAGTGTACCCTTTGGCTACCAATCTAGCCTTATGCTTATCAATGCTTCCATCAAATTTATACTTTGTTTTGTACACCCATCTTGTACCAATAATTTCCTTACCAAGAGGTAATCAAAGCAAATCCCATGTATCATTCATTTCAATTGTTTCTATTTCACTGTTCATTGCTTCAACCCACTCTTAATTTTCTTGAGCTTGTTCAAATGTTTGTGGCTCATTATTTTCCATGATTTGAGTCATCAATGCAAAATTCACTTTTGCTTGTGACCTTGTTGTCATTTTTTCAAAATTTGAATCCAACATAAGAGTTGATGGATGATTCTTTTCTGTCCTTTGATATTTTTGATATTTTCTTGCTCCTGCACTAGATGATTCAGGTTCATTTTCTTCTTCCTCTTCAATCTCATTAATTACTATCTCTTTTCCTTTCATTTCATTATCTTTGGTATATTCTTCTAGTTCATTGAATACCACATCTCTTCTTATCACAAGCTTTTTCCCTATTGGATCATACAACCTATATGCTTTATTTTCAGTTCCATAACTAATGAAAATACATTAAGGCCTTTATCATCTAACTTAGACCTTTTTCCTTTTGGTATGTGTGCATAAGCAACACATCCAAATTCCCTGAAGTGATCAACACTTGGCTTTACCCCAGGCCATGCTTGTTTAGGAGTCATTCCTTTAACTGCTTTTGTAGAACTTCTATTTAGAAGATACACTGTTGTGCCTACTTCTTCTGCCCAATAACTTTTATCCAAAGTTTTCTCTTTCAACATACTTCTTTCCATTTCAACAATTGTCCTATTTTTCCTTTCAACAACTCCATTTTGTTGTGGAGCGTAGGAAGTAATGAACTCTCTCTTGATTCCAAGATTTTTGCAAAAAAATATAAACTGATTTGGCTTGTGCTCACCTCCATTGTCTGACCTTATCACTTTGATATTCTTACCACTTTGGTTTTCAACTAAACTCTTGAACTCTACAATTTTTTCAAATACTTCTGGTTTTGAAACCAAACAATACACACAAGTCTTTCTTGAGTACTCATCAATGAAGGTTAGAAAATACTCGGATTTGTTCAAAGAAGGTGCTGCCATAGAACCACACAAATCTGTATGGATTATCTCAAGATATTGTTTAGCTCTATTGGATTATCCAACAGGAAATTGTATCCTATGTTGTTTGCCAACAATACATTTTTCACACACCTCTTTTGCGTCTTCAATGGATGGTAGACCTTCAACCATTTTTAATCTTTTGAGTAAAATCAAACCATTAAAACCGAGGTGACCATATCTTTTATGCAAAATTTTACTTTCACTCATTTCACTAGACCTTAATGCTTGGTTCCCATGAGTAAAATGAAGTGGAAACATCCTATCACCTGCCATTTTTGCTCTTGCAATAAATACATTCTTGTTTGATTCATCTCTTATTATGCAATCATTTTTATCAAAAGTCACTTGATAATTTTGTTCTAACATTTGTCCAATAGATAACAAATTTTTTTTGAGTGCTTGAACCAATAGTGCTTCATTGATATGCTTCCCTTTACCATGTTCGGTTGTAACTACAATAGTACCCTTACCTTTGCTTCCATGAGAATTATTATCTCCTAGTACTACTGTACTTTGATGCTTTTGATCCAAGTCGACAAATAGATTGTCATTAGATGTCATATGTGAAGAACATCTAGAGTCTATATACAACACATTATTTTCACTTACACTTGTATTGAAGCAAGAAATGAACAAGTTTTTTTTATCTTCAATAGTGCTATGAGCATTTCTCTTTTCTGTTTCACCTTGTTTACTCTTACATTCTGAAGCATAATGTCCAAACTTATTGCAATGAAAGCATTGGACATTCCTTTTACTATTGTCTCTCCCATTACTTCTACCTCTTCATCTTCTAGCTCCTCTGAAGTTGCTACTTCTTCCTCTGGAATAATTTCCTCTTCCTCTAGAATTGCTAGATTCACCTTTGTATTCATTCGTATTGTTATCATTACTTTTACTATGATTCTTGAAGAACGTGTTTCTTTTTCCTCTTACATTTGCTTTAGAGAAAAATGCTTTCTCTAAGCTTTCTTCATTACTTTTCATTCTTTCTTCAGCAGTTAACAAAATTCTACTTAATTCATCAATTTTCATGCTTGAGAGATCCTTAGATATCTCAATTGTAGAAACCCCACACCTTCAAATTTTGGAATCAAACTTCTCAAAATCTTTTCAATGAAATGCTTGTCATCTACATCTTCCCTTAGGACTTTCATCTAACTCACTAGACCTTCTACCTTTGTCATAAATTCATTGACAGATTCACTAGTAGTCATTTTTACATTTTTCAAAGTTTTTCCTCATTGTTTGCAATTTAGTAGTTTGTGCACCTTGATATGTATTACTTAATATTTGACATGCTTGTTTGGAATGAACAACACCACTTATCCTAGGAAAGATAGCTTGAGTGATTACACCCCGAATCAAGAATAAAACTTCATTATTTTTCTTTATATTTTCTTTGTATTCCCTTTTTTGTTGGTCAGTTAATGCATTTACATCAACTATCTCAACATAGCTCTATGTTGAACAATATTGGTGCAAGAGCACCCAAAGATATGACGACCATGAAGGTACCTTGGAGAAATGATGGAGACTTTCATGGAGTTAAGGGACTCTATTATAATGTTTTAAGGCCTATAATGACATTGGATTGTAATAATGTGAACAAAATTGTAAAGTGTCCTAATGGTCCTAACAGGACCATAGGACCTAATCGTGGATTCAATGGGTTTAGGTTTGATAGGAGCCTCAAATGCATGTAGGACATTTATAAATGTCATATTGGTCCTTATGAGATCATTAGTAGTGTTTATAGACCAATGCCTTTGTTAAACTAAAGAGTTTTAGTTTGAATTTTCAAATACCAACGACTAGGTTGGTTTTGGAGGGAAATCCTAAAAATCAATTAATTAGTGGTTGTAATGAATTCCAACTACCTGGATCGGTCGTGGAAGTTGTGTGAAGGCTATATATGCCTTGGAATGATGGAAAAGTATAGAAGGTACAAACAAATTGAGAAATTGAATAAAAATTCAAGTTTTTTCTTGCAAATCTTGTTGTTTTCAATGCTTTGTTGATTGTTTTGGATTTGGAACAGAATTGTGGATGATCTAATAACATAATAACATCATTTTTCATCTGTCTTGAATGCGTTTATAGTCTATTTGCTTCAGATTTGGAAAGTTGTTTTAGGTGGTCATTTTGGAGCATTGAAATAACTCTATTTTGGTCTTTGTAATGATGTAATGGGTCATTCAATGAATGTATTTGATGTTTATCATTGAATGGGCCCTATGTAACATATGTATGATGTTACTAACCATTTGGATGCAAGATAAGTTGATAATTTAGTGGGTGTACACTATAAGGAAGAGTGGGAAAAGGGCATGAAATTGATGCCATAAGTGTAGCAGCAACATATCTAGCTTAAGGAGGGTATAATTTTATGTGAAACAACAAATGTGTATGAAAAATCAATGGTGAATCCAGAAGGAGTTCTGGAAACGAGTTTTGAGTTGTTTTTAAGAAGGCCCTAGTTTTGAAGGCCTAGAGGGAGCAATTTGGAGCTTTTCGGTATAGAAAGCCTAGAGAGTTAAATTGACTTCAAATTTCTCTAATTAGGACCATGTTAACACTCTGTGCAAAGTGGAAAAGTTGGGGTTAAGTTTGTAATAGGGTTCCTTTGTAAAAGTGACCTATTAGGTCTAGGAAAGGAAAGTGGAGCAACAATTTTTTACCCTTTTGTTCCAAAGTACCCCTACCTGATTCTGAGATATGTTATGTAAACACCAAATGAGTATCTGAATCTATAAAGAGTTTGTTTAGCGTTTTGGGAAGTTTGTATGAAAAGTCAAAAAAATAGTGAGAATAGGACTACTAGGCCTTCTAGTCCAAATTGGGTGTTAGAGTGGATTGGGGTGTTTGAACCACACCAGAGGGTTGAAACCTGTTGGAACAAGTTGGAATAAGGGTTTAAGGTGTTATAAGTTGTTGGGGGCAGTGGATAGGTCTCTTGTTTCATTCTTCCCATTTGGAGCCATTGAATGCACTTGGGAAGCCTTGGTTCATTGTTCAACTTTTGTAATTGAAGGTCATTAGAAGATTTTAGTTTTGTAAATCCATTTGCCTCTGCATCAAGTGGTATCAGAGCACAGAAGATACCTTTCGGAGAGCACAGGTTATATGTTAGAGGGAGAAGAGTTTGGAGAATTTGAAGAAGAGGCTCTAGAAATGCCACCAAAGATGACAAACACTGAGCTTGCCAAGATGGTGATAGAGAAAGCAAAGGAGAACGAGAAGATGAAGGCAAAGATGAAAAAGATGAGAAGAGAAATGATGAAAAATAAGAAAGGAGAAGAAGACCATGAAGAAGAGGTCGAAGAAGAAGAAGATAGAGCACCAAGGGAAGAGATTGATCTTGAGGATGCAAGGATGGTGAAATTTGCTAAAGCCAAAATGTACTGACTACAAGGGCAAGTATGACATCCCTATTTGTGATAGGAAGATGAATGATGAAGAGTTAATCCTGAAGTTGGGGAATGTATCATGGTAAGAAAATGAGCAGCCATGTAGCAACAAAGAAGACTAGAGGTATGAATTTTTAAAACAAAATGTTTGAGTAATGGTAAAGTTTGCAAAATGATAATTGATTTTGGTTCATTTGACAACTTAGTTTCATATGAAATGGTAGATAAGCTGAATTTAAGGAATTTTGTACACCCTAGGCCTTATAAAGCCTCTTGGGTAAGTGATGAGCAAAGCATAATATTAAGGGAGAAAACATATGTTGACTTTTGAATTGGTAACTACAATGATAGGGTGTTGTGTGATATTGCTCCAATGACTTGTTGTTATGTTCTTTTAGGGAGACATTGGCAGTCTTCAAGAAGAGCTATTCATTATGGTTTTGAGAATACTTATGTGGTTCATAAGGACGGTAAGAAGTATGCCTTGAAACATTTGCAAAGTAGTGGTTCATTTGAACCAAGAATAATTGGTTTTGGAGATAAAGAATATGTTGATTTGCAGGGGTACCAGGACAATGGGTTGATGAAGGAAGTTCAGAGGATCGAGAGATCCTTTTGGGTGCAGAAGAAGGAATGATTAAGAAAGGAAATTAAAGAAGAAAAGTTGAGATTTCAAGGGTACAAGTGGGGGCCATTTTGTGTCCTTTAGTGGCACCAATGAAGAATGGTGAATATCTGTCCATGAAGGGCAGAAACATGGGTCATTTGGACCTTGGGATGCAGATGAAAGGACCGTATAATCAAGATTCTAATGACTATCCCAAACAACAAGAATTTAGGATGGATGATGCATTTTATTTTCATGTTTCTAATCATGTGATTGCAGGATCAAAAGGAGGAGATGGAAAGTTGTCTCAAGGGAGATCAAGTTGCAGAATTCCATCAAGGAAGATTGGGGGTGTGAAGACAAGACCCTTAAACTTTTAGAGCAAAAGTTCTTTTTCACTCGAGGAGTATGGTGCAGGAGCACCCAAAGACATGAAGACCATGAAGGTACCTTGGAGAAATGATGAAAACTTTCATGGAGTTAAAGGACTCAATTATAATGTTTTAAGGCCTATAATGACATTGTATTGTAATAATGTGAACAAAATTGTGAAGTGTCCTAATGGTCATAACAGGACCATAGGACCTAATTGTGGATTCAACGGGTCTAGGTTTTATAGGAGCCTCAAAGGATTGTAGGGAATTTAGAAATGTCATATTTATCCTTATGAAATTATTAGTAGTGTTTATAGGTCAATGCCTTTGTTAAAATAAAGAGTTTTAGTTTGAATTTTCAAATACCAACGACTAGTTTGGTTTTGGAGGGAAATCCTAAAAATTATTTAATTAGTGGTTGTAATGAATCCCAACTACCCTGAATTGGTTGTGGAACTTGTATGAAGGCTATATATGTCTTGGAATGATGGAAAAGTATATAAGGTACTAATGTACAGTCAGATTGAGAAATTGAATAAAAATTCAAGTTTTTTTCTTGCAAATCTTGTTGTTTTCAATGCTTTGTTGATTGTTTTGGATTTGGAACAGAATTGTGGATGATCTAATAACATAATAACATCATTTTTCATCTATCTTGAATGCTTTCATAGTCTATTTTCTTTAGATTTGGAAAGTTGTTGTAGGTGGTAATTTTGGAGCATTGAAATAACTATATTTTGGTCTTTTTAATGATGTAACTGGTCATTCAATGAATGTATTTTTTGTTTCTCATTGAATGGTCCTTATGTAACATATGTATGATGTTACTAACCATTTGGATGCATCAGAAGTTGATTTAGTGGGTGTACACCATGGGGAAGAGTGGGAAAAGGGCATGAAATTGATGCCATAAGTGTAGCAACAACATATCTAGCTTAAGGAGGGTATAATTTTATGCAAAAAAACAAAAGCATATGACAAATAAATGTTGAATACAGAAGGAGGAGTTCTGGAAATGAGTTTTGAGTTGTTTTTAAGAAGACCCTAGTTTGAAGGCCTAGAGAGAGCAATTTGGGGCTTTTGGGTATAGAAAGCCTAGAGAGTTAAATTGACTTCAATTTTCTCTAATTGGGACCATGTTAACACTTTGTGCAAAGTGGAAAGGTTGGGTGTTAATTCTGTAATAGGATTCCTTTGTAAAAGTGACCTATTAGGTCTAGGAAAGGAAAGTGGAGCAACAATTTTTGACGCTCATGTTCCAAAGTAGCCCTACATGATTCTGAGATATGTTTTGTAAACCCCAAATGGGTATCTAAATCTCAATGTTTTGGGAAGTTTGTATGCAAATTCCAAAACAATAGTGAGAATAGGGCTACTAGGCCTTCTAGTCCAAATTGGGTGTTAGAGTGGATTGAGGTGTTTGAACCACACCAAAGGGTTGAAAATTGTTGGAACAATTTGGAATAAGACTTTCAAGATTTTATAAGTTGTTAGGGGCAATGGATAGGTCTCTTGTTTCATTCTTCCCATTTGGAACCATTGAATGCACTTGGGAAGCCTTGGTTCATTGTTCAACTTTTGCAATTGAAGGTCATTACAAGAACTTAGTTTTGTAAATCCATTTGCCTCTGAATCAAATATCCCATAAATCCTTATATTTGAGTAGAGTTTGCATTCTAGTGCACCAATATGTAAAATTGTCTGCTTCAAAGACGAGAATCAACACATTAGACATTACATCGCCTGCCATATTTGCCATAAAAATGTGCACAATGACCCAAGTTTCTCAACAAAAATTCTAGGAGAGATCTACAAATGAATATTCTCCTTGTTCCTTCAAATGAGATACACACAAAACAATTTTTTTTATTAAAATATTGTTTGAGAAATAAGTGTCAGTTTCAACCGATAATGCACTTAGATACAAAAGATTTATTTCTCTTTACAATAAAAATCACTTTAACTCCTTTAATAGAAGTTCCAACATATCATTTACTTTGTTTAATTTTTAAATCTTTAAATAAATTCCCTCCTTTAAATAAAACTCATATTCATAGAAGAAGGTATAAAGCTTTTTTTAAAAAGGAGCATATAATCAAAACTTTAATAAAGTTTTAAAAACATTAGCCTTTGCTCCAATAAAAGTCAAATTTTCTTTTAAGAAGAAATTAACTTTTGAAAAAAAAATATTGGATGCTTGCTTCCCTTATTTTGTGCTACCTCCACACGACCAAATTTCCTTTCAACTACAACAATGCAAACTACATAAAAAATATATACGACAACAATAAAGAAGGTTGGCTTGGATCTGCCCCTTGCTATTTTTTTTACTGGGCAAGTTCGGTGAGGGCTGTGATCAATGTTATGGTCTTTCTCTCTAATTTCTTCTTTGTTGGATCTATCGCCTTTCACTCTGTAACTTGCTCTTTAGATACTTTCTCTGTAATGACTCTCCCTGCAACAACAAACAACTCATACAAACTAAAAATAATAATAATAACTAACGATGAGTTGCAAACTTCTTCCAAGAAGCTTTAACTGAACTATGATTTACAAATCATTGATCTTGTGCTCTTTAGCTTCTCTTTCTTTGCAAATGAATCTTAAGAGAGATTTTCCTCAACTTTTCTCTGATACCATATGAAGGCAAAAATGGCGATCTACTGATCACAAGAGAAACAAATATGCAAAAACCCAAATTGCTTTAGAGAATAAGAGGCAAGAAATCCATTATATATAAAATCAAAAGAGAGGTTACATTATGGGATTCAACCATATTCACCAACAATACAACTACAATCATAAAGAGCTGCAACTATCAATTATAAACATAAATACATACAACCATATATTGAATATGGGATTGCAAAGTCAAGAAAGACTACAAGTAGTCTATAAAGGAGGTTGTTCCAAAGTCAAGAAAGGCTACCAATGGGCATTAGTGTTATCACTGATGTCGTAGACATTATTGCTATGGTGTGGGTTGTCATCTATGTAGTTGGTCGATTTTAAATACAAGAGTTGTTACAGATTTTTGCAATCATTTTAAGTGTTCATTTTTCCGTTATCTATATTTAGAAGTTCGAGTTTCATTTTAGTGGTTCATAATTGCCATTTCTAGTGGTCTTTTGTGGGTGTCAAGACAATTTTTAGTTTTGAATGTCAAGTTTTCAAGAGTATCATGAGTTTTGAAGCATCTAAAGGTTAGCCACTGTTGTTGATGTTTGGTATATAATGATTCTAAGGTTGTATGTACGTCTTTAGGGGAATTGTCTCTTATCACATTTGTAGACATGAATGTAAAGAATATTAATAATGGCAACATTAATGCCCATTGGGGCAGCCTTTTTTTATTATTTCCAGTCCTTATTGACTTTGGAGCCCCATATTAAATATATGGTTGTATACATTTATCACTGTAGTTGCAATTTTGGTGAATATGGTTGAATTTTATAATATCACCTCTCTTTTGGTTTTCTATTTAATAGATGCCCCAACTGTCATTTCTTAAAAGAAATTTGAGGTTTTTGCATATTTGCTTGTTTTGTGATCAACAAATTACCATTTTTAATTTAGTTACCTTCATCTGGTATCAGAGCTAAGTTTATCACCTAAAGAGCATGGAGAGCTAGAAGAATTTGGTGGAGTATAAATCAGAAGAGTTTGAAGGAGTGTTTGCACTTGTGAAGAGGTTTCAATACCTGGAGAAGATGTTACAACAATAAAATGTAAATATCATAGGAGAAGAGAAGTCGTTGATTTCTAGCACATAAGCCATTGCAGTTTACATTGCTAGAGGAGGAGAAAAGAAGTTGTTTCAAGTCAGTGCTTGTTGCTAAGACCACGGCCCAAGCATGCCTGGAATTTGAAGGCCGTATTGGCTGTTTTTCCATTTTTAAACCGTATATGACAAGCTAGAAATTTAGCTAAAATTTAATAAAACCATAAGTATGACACTTAAATTTATTAATAAACCGTCTCATCTGTTATAGGTAATATAGTATTTTATTTAATAATATACATATATTATTTTATAATATGTATGATAAATATAAATAATGTTATAATATATATGTTTCTATTTTATTATTATATACTAATATTAATTTAAAATATTTTTAAAATAAAATATTATGTTTCTATTTTATTTTTATATATTATTATTAATTTATAATCTTTATAAAACAAAATATATGAATTTTAGAAACATGCTTTACTTGTAAACAATATTATTATGCAATATACATATTTTTATATTATTCATTATTTGATATAATTGATTGTATATTATTATTATTATTATATTTAGGTTTATCAAGTTTGACCCACTTCGTCTGGTGCGATTCATGGAAGCTGCACTCCAGAATAAGGATTTACAGGAAGATTGTCATAGGGGACATTTAATATGTTTTTAGAAAATCTATGAGAGCGTCATTGAGAAATCTTTCGGCAGGTGCTGAATTAGTTTTGGTTGTGGGAGGTGTAGAGGAGATAGAGATCCATCCGCCTAGGGGTCTTCTTCTCATTTGTTCTCCGACTACTTCAACACACAGTTCATGCAGATCATTATTGGCTAGTGTTTTGTTCATATTTATTGCATGCATGCTTTTCTTTGGTGAGAGGTGCAATGGAATTTTAGTTCAAATTGTGCTTTCAATTATAGAGATGGGTTCGACGGATCTCTTACTGGTTTGAATCATGTCTGATATTCATGTCCAAATGACGGTTACAACTTACACAAACATCCAAGCAAAAATCTGACACAGGATTTCTGTGTATTCAAGCTTACTTGGCCAAAATGAGGGGTGACGACGAAGGAGGAAACATGTGCAGGACAGAGTGTTGGGAAAATTTACCTTTTGATGATGCAAAGATCTCCTCTTCGACCAAACCCTTTCCATACCATCCACAATGGGTTCTCCATGATGGCCAATGGAGAGATCTAGGGCTTCATTCTTATTATCTTAGGATCTTTTCCCCTTAGCACGTTCGGTCAGATTTGTTGCCTCAGTGGGTTTTCTTGAAAGGAGGATGGTAGGATCTTGCCAAATTTGGCATTGACATGCAAAGATGGTTTTTACTAGCTAGGTTTGAGGCTTCAAAAAACAAGGGTCTTAAAGATAGGGCACACCCGCTCATGAATCTGGAGAGGGAGGTTTCTGGTAAAAGTTACATTTTTTAAAAGCCCTCATTGACTAATAAAGGAAATAATCATATTTGGATTCCTTCATGGGCTAAAAAAGGTAGTTATGATACTTTCAAACCCCCACGGGTCATGGATCAGAAATCACAAGGGATGCAACCAATCAAATTCAATCATCATCAATAGATATGACACGGAAGGAATTATCTCCTCATGTTGTAAGTAAAGTGATTAATCATCATGATAATCAGGTATGGGTCAAGATTCCTCATGTTACTATTTTAGATTCGTCTGATACATGGCGGGGTAATGATTTATCTTTGAAAGGTATTATTGTTAAGATCTGGGGTCCATCTATTACTTTTTCCATGCTGCATAAAAGTATAATTATGAAATTTTCTGAGATCCTATATTTTCAAGTTCTATTAGATGATGTTTTTGTTTTAGTCTTTGATTCAGAAGAGGCAAAGGATTATGCTTTATCTAGATCTTTCATGAATCTTAAGGAAAATGTCTTATTATTTTCAAATTGGGTTCCTTTTTATCAAGTAGGGAAAAATATATTTGATTCTCAACCAACCTGGTTCACCATTTATGGATTACCTTATGAATTTAATGACTTCTGTATTATGAAAGAAATTGGTAATTCTTTAGGGCAGTTTGTGAGAACCGATCGTGCTATTCAAAATATCTTTCTCACCACCAAGATTTGTGTCTTGCTACAACCGGCCTTTGTTAGCACTTCCACCTGCAAGTTTGAATCACCTTTCGGCCCTTGGAAGCAAGCATTGTCTAAAGATCCTTCTAATCTACACAAATGTGTAATCTCAATTGATGAGGATTTATTTAAAAACCTTAGAAAAATGTCTGCATCTCATTAATCTGCTCAACAAACTTCTCCCTCCTCTCCACATACCACTCACAAGGATCATCATTGTATGGATCCTAGCCAACTTCACTAAGGAAAGCATCCAGAAGGACCTCCAAAGTTATAAAGAACCCTCAGGCAGACATTTCTATTGCACACACCAATGATTTGTTGTTAGACAAATTGGATAATGTAATTCTGATTAAACCTTTGATTTAGACTATTGCACATGTAGAGGATATTGATAAGGAAGCTGAAATTATTCTTATTGACCATATTGTAGATTCTATAATTGATTTCTTTGATGCTTCATTATCTGCTTTAAATTATAAAGGTGAAATCCCATAGACCAAGAATCCTTATGAGATGCTTTTTCCAGATTTGGATTCATCGTTAGATGATGTACCAGTTACTTTCTCGCCCTCATTGGATAATATTATAAAAAAGAGGGATATCCAATCCCCATCTTGTCCTATTTTCCAATCCCCATCTTCTAAATTGTCTCCCTCCCTAGCCTCCAAACAGAGGGGTAGACCATCAAATGCTTCTCGGATTATAGAAGAAATCAAAGAAGGTTTACAAACAACAATTCCATCATCTTTTACCTCGAACAAAAAAGGTAAGAAGAAAGTCTTGGTCTGTCCACCAATGACACGAGTTGCTAAGGCCAAACAAAGTCTCTAAACTTAGTATGTTGGAGGTCTTAACTCATCAAATTCTCATGAAAGGAGGGGAGCTGAGACCTCCCCTATGTAGACATAAGGCTCTTATCTTGGAATGTTAGGGGCTTAAATGCCCCTAACAAACAAAGGATCTTCAAGAGCCAATTGTTCAACACCAAATTTGACCTTCTTCTACTTCATGAAACTAAATTGTTAGATGAGGAAACAAAAAGGTTGTTCACATCCTAGAAAATAGGAACCTTTTGGACATCCCCTGTGGATGGTGTTTCAAGGGGTCTTGCAGTTCTCTGGGACCCTAATAAGATTTCAATGGAATAAATAACCTTCAGGAAATACTGGATGCTTTCCTTAGTGAACTTTAACCCTATCAAACTCTCCTTCTGGTTATTCAATATCTACGGTCCCACCTCTATTTTAGATAAAAATAAGTTATGGGACCTCCTCGGTACCCTCATACAATCCTTACAAAGGTGAATTGATCATTCTAGGAGGGGGTTTTAATGTTGTCCTCAACTATGAAAAAAATGCAGGGGAATCTTTCCCCCTCCTAAGGCCATGCCAGATTTCAACCAGTTTATTCATAGTAATAACCTATTAGATGTCTCTCCTAAGGTTGGGAAATTCACTTGGACAAATTGATGTATTAATTTCTGTAATATTGTAGAATGTCTAGATCAGTTCCTTATTTCAGATTCCTGGCTCCAATCACAAATTGATTATCATTCACTAATAATACCTCTCTCAGGGTCTGATCATTATCCGATTTTATTCCAAACCGGTGATTTTACTTCTCATCTTAAAGGCACTTTCAAGATCAAACCAATGTGGTTTCGAGATAATAACTTTATTCCATTACTAAGACATTGGTGGGAGAATTCTCCATATATGGAAGGGACTCAAATATATAGATTGGTTAAAAAATTACATCTCCTCAAGGTCAAAATTAAAGACTGGAATATTCATTATTTTAAAAATATCTTCCATGAGAAAATAAGGTTAGAATTGGAGTTAGTAGCTATAAAAGAACACATCATCCTACATGGTATGGATTGTCAATCTTTTGCCAAGTAAAAGGAACTAAGGGCTGACCTAGAAGAAGTAATTTTAAGGGAAGAAATCTATTGGAAACATAAATCTCAAGAGACCTGGCTTGTTGAAGGTGATAGAAACACAAAATTATTTCATGCTTCAATTAAGCTGAGACATCTTAGAAATAGGATTGTCCAGATTGAGACCGTTGATGGAATTATAGAAGATGAGAATGACATAGCCACGGAAGGTATCTCTTTCTTCTCCAATATTTTGACTAAGAAACCTGGGAAACCTTCCAATGATCTTCTAATGTCCATCCTTGAGTGTGTCACAGAAGTCGACAACATTATTCTTTTGTCACCTTTTACACTTAATGATCTCAGAGAGGTTGTCTTCTCCATGGCTCCGGATAAAGCCCTTGGGCCATATGGCTTAATTATGTTATTCTTTCAAAATTGCTGGGATTTTATGGGAAAAGACATCCTTCTAGCCTTAGAAGAGGCTAGAATACATAAGACTATGCTTAAAGAGCTGAATCATACATGGATTAAACTGATTGCTAAAAAAGACAATCCTGAAACATTTGCAGATTTTTTCCCTATTTCATTGTGCAACTCGTTGCATAAAATATTTACTAAAGCTATTTCTATTCGACTAGCCAGAATCCTTCCTAGAATTATCTCAGAAGAACAAGGGGGATTTGTCCCTGGAAGAGAAACACTAGAAGGGGCTATTCTAGCTCATGAATTATTGGATTCTATTTGAAAGCAAAACAAATAAGCAATGGTTCTTAAATTAGATATGATGAAGGCATACGACATGGTCGATTGGGAGTTTCTTGCCTTGGTCCTTACTAAGCTTGATTTTCATAAGATTTGGATTAAATTGATCTTGGCTTGTGTATCCTCTCCATATTTTTAAATCATTATTATTGGTTCCCCCAAAGGTTTCTTTTCATCATCCAGAGGTATTAGAGAAGGGGACCCTCTTTCCCCGTTCTTATTTATCTTTATGGAGGAGGGACTTAGCAGGTCAATCATTCATACCAGACAAATTGGAAGGTGGAAGGGTATCTATTTAATGATGGAAATGACCCCCACACACATAATTTATTCGTAGATGACACCCTCCTATTTGGAGAAGGTTCAATATCCGAAGCTTGGGTCATCAAACAAGTTTTAGATGAGTATTCCCTGGCCTTTGGCCAACTTATCAACCCGACTAAATCAAATATTTTCTTCTTAAATGTTTCACCATTAGTCCAAAAATGTCTTCAAAACTTCTGGGGCTTCTTAGTTGGATAATTCCCTTACCGGTACCTTGGTATCCCATTTTTCCCTAGATCAGAAAAACATCTTTTCTGGGATAAAATTATTTCCGCAATTTCACAATGTATCATTTCAGGAAACATAAGTGGCTAACCCTCTCAGGAAAAATACTTATGATTAAATTTGTCCTAAATGCCATTCCCATATACCTGATGTCAGTACTCAGTATGCCTAAATGGATAGTAGAGGAATTACAATATATTCTTAGGGATTTCTTAAGGGTAGACAATGTATCGAGAAAAAATTACCTCTTCTTTCCTGGTCTAAAGTCTGCATGCCAAAGTCTCATAAAGGTTCGGGAATTAGGGACTTATCTTTACAAAATAAAGCCTTGGGTGCCAAATTACTTTGGAAATTTTATCAAAATCCAAACACAAAATGGGCCAAGCTAATCAAATCCAAATATTTGGATTCCAATGAAAGAGAAAGGATCTTCACAACATCAATATTACCTAAGGGGTCTCTTATGTGGAATTTCATGATCTCATGTCTGGATCTCATATTACCCTCCCTATCCTGGTTAATTCATGATGGATCGAAGGCCCGATTTTGGGAGGAATCATGGAATGGACACCACCTATCCCAATTAAGGCATTGGTCTCCCTTGGATGAATACCTTAAACATACTTGGGGTGATTGAGTGTGCCACTATTTAGATATTCATGAGGACTTTGCAAATTGGAAGATTCTTTCCCAATTTAGAGATGCATTAGACCTGGTTCCAGAGCTACAAGAAATACTCTCTTCAAGAATTATTTTGTTCTCTCCTCTTCAAGATGAACTTATTTGGCTCAGATCCCCCTCGGGCTATTATATAGTTAAGATGGGCTACGAATACAACTTCCAACACCATCAAGAGGATTCCTGGCCTACTAAACTTTTATGGTGTCTGACCTGCCTTCCAAAAGCAGGTTATTTTTCTTGGCTTTCCATTAAGGAAAGGGTCCTTACTGGGGCTAGGCTTGATAGGTTTGGGATTACAAAAATATTTCCTTGTACCCTATGTGGTTATTTTATGGAAACATCAGATCACTTATTCCTTCATTGCCCCTTTGCCAAAGACTCTTGGTATTGGCTCTTACAGAGACTTGGGTGGTCAAAGACAATTGGTACTACTATATGTGATCAATTTAAATCATGGCCTTTAATGTTTAAGTCCTTTAGATTTTCTTCCCTGTGGGAAATCAATCCCTTAATACTTTTCTGGAACATTTATCTTGAGAGGAACGAGAGGGTATTCAGGAATAAGCCTTCTCCATGGGAACATGTTATTTATAGAATAGAAAAGTCAATTTCTGAAGTCATGATATCCAATCATACCAAACATATAAATAACAATTTTTTTTCACAAAATGGGACTTTTTCTTTCATGATAACTGGCCCCTTCTCCAAATACTACCAGCTCATGGTTGCCAAACCTCAAAATCATCTACATCAAACCGACCATTTCCCACTTGGATAGCTCCTCTACTTGGTTTTGTGAAGTTGAATTATGATGGTGCCTCTAGGGAAAATCCAGTCATTTCTGGAGCTGGGGTTGTTATTAGAGATTCACATGGTAAAATCATGAGAGCAATTTAAAAGAAATTACCCCCTAATTCTAACAATGTGGCAGAAATTGAAGCACTTCTCCTCGGTCTATCCATTTCTATCTCCATGAATATCCCTCATATCATTGTTGAAAGAGATTCAATGGTGATCTTCAACATAGTTTCCTCTAGACAAACCTCATCCTGGAAGCTTAAGTACAAATTAGATCTGATTCTCAATAATTTGAGGTCAATCCAATCATTTGAAATCAAGCATTATTTTAGGGAGGCTAATATGCTAACTGATTTCCTTGCAAATAAAGCCATAGATGATCCTTTTCTGTAGTAGGAGGTCGATATCAGTCTCCTCCCATACTTAACTTAACTGGCCTCCCATAATGGCTTTCTACATTACTGTTTGTATCTGGCTACTCTTTTATTAATAAATCATTCAGTTTGCTTGTCTACTTCCATGTACTTATGAGAGTCCGTGTTTGGATTTGTGAAATTATTTTTAGCTATTAATTGTTAAAGAGATCTCTTTTTGGTTATTTGGAATGCCTTGCAAGATGTTGGACTTGCTTATATAAGTATTGGTGTATGCCTGACTGATTGGTGTTACTGATCCCTTTGTCTCTAAACCTTTATTTTCAGGCTTCTTGGTTATCCATACCATTATTGTTCTTTGAGATGGATGTATCAGAGATGACATTTTCCCAATGCCTCCTTTATGCGTTGCAGTTCATGCACCTGTGGACTTGTTACCATTGTTCGTGGAAACTACGGGTTGCATGGATGTGGCCACTGTGTTAACTTTTTATTTTGTGGTATTGATGGATGATAGGTGCCTGGATATGCCATCGACATCAAGGTTATCTCCTTCTTCGTCTGTCCCCTCTTCTTTATCCCTTTTCTCCCCTGGGTTTCTTCTTTCGGATGTGTGCGGGTTGGATGGGTTTTTGATTTGATATAGTTTCTGATATCTTAGATGGGTTTTTTGGTTGGGGGGATGGGGTAGCTTCTTTTAGGATTCATATTTTGTTTCACGAGCTACAACCAGGGGTTTTCTTCTTGGTTCTTTCCCACTGATATGCCCGCCTGAACTATGCAACTGTAAAAAGCTTCATTTTATTTTAATAAAATTCATGTCTCTTCCACTTTTATAAAAAAAATATAATTGTAGAAATTTTCTTATATTTATATTAATTTAGAATTCTTTTGAAATAAAACATATGAACTAGTTAATTTGATATTTTGTATATATTCCTATTTTATAATTATTTTTTGATTTTATATTCTTTTTATCACAAATTAAAACTTCTATGATTTATTGTATATTATTATTTATTTAGAGACTTGCGCAGTTAATTTGATATTTTTGAAACACAGACTTAAGGTAAAACTTTGTAATACAATGATTGTAAATTTGTATAAAATAATGTTTCACACCTGTGCTTACTATTCTGCAAGAATTGTTGATTATGAAAGAGGATTTTCAAAAAAAAAAAATTATCAAAGATGTCAGAAAGTCAAAGCTAGGTTTGGATACACTTGATGCATTAATGAGAGTATCTTTAAATAATTTTGAAACAAATGATGTAAATTGGAATGAAGTATATGAGTAGAACACGAAGTCAAGAAGAGTCCTTGACCATTGATATGATTTGTTTTTATTATTTTATGTTTTGTATCCCAATTTCAAATGAATAAAATAAAACATTTTTTTCTTCTACTTTAGATTATTATATGTTTTATTTTTAAATGACTTTTAAAAAAAATACTATTTCTGCTTAAAAATTAGTTAGTTTCACTTATATATATATATATATATATATATATATAATAATAATAATAATAATAATACATGTTTTTGATTAAGGTAAATACAGGTTTTGAATGGACCCCAAAACCATTTACATTAAAGTACTAGAGATAAGCATCTATAGACCTTACAAACATCGATAGCCTACTGCAAACAAAAAGAAGGACCCCGCAAAACCCCCATTAACCCAAAAAAGGAAAACAAAAATCTGCCAAAAAATAGTTACCAGCACAACTTGTAGTCCAGTTTCTAGTACAAAACATAAATAAAAATTACTTAATACTTTCAAAGGCTTCCTCAGCCTCTTTCTACATATCTTCCATGATATTGATGGAATCTTTCAGTGCTTTCATCTCTTTTGGAATCTTTGTAATTTTCCTTTTGATGCCACTTCGAGTTCTGGTACCCAGGCCCGAACTCCCAGCTTTGTCTTCAATTGTAATGGTTGTATTCTCCAGTAAGCTGCTCTCCAAATAGGCATATAAAGATTCTCTCCAAATAGGAATATAAAGCTTTAATATTTTGAACAGAGACTTTAAGCCCCTCATTACTATGCTAGATAATGATGCTAATCATATGCCCATTGTGGCTGATTTGATTTTTCATATCTGTCAGCTTTTCCTCCACAAGAGCATTGACTCTGGCCATTATCTCATCATTTCTATTGTTATTATTTACCTTCATAAGAAGATCCTTCTCCATATCTTCCACCTTAGTTTTAAAGGGCTCTATGGCTTTTTGCATTTCCTTCAGGTGCTGCTTCATATCCTTTATATCCTTGCTGATCCAATTCTCCATACTAGCCCCATGATCCTCCTTACACTTTGGAATTCTGTCATCCATTTCGAACCCGACCATAGTATTGTGGTCAGAGTCCTTTCTCTATATTTTCTTTTTTCTGTCAACAACCTTTAGATTAGGCTTCTTTGTCATCTCCTTCTTTTCTTTCCCATCATTCACTTCTTCATCTTTTTCCTCCTTGTCTTTTCCTTCATTCTCTTCTTCTTCTTTTTCCTCCTCTTGGTTTTTTAGCTTCATTTACCCTGTTCCCATATTCTTTATTCAAGGTCATCTCCTCCTCATTCACCTGAGTTTCCTCCCCATTCACAACTTCATCCTTCTCTTTCAGCAAAGCCTCCTCTTCATTCTCTTGTTTATCTTCTTCGGTCACGGGCTCTTCCTCCTTTTCCTCTTCCTGAATGTTCTCTTTGTCATTACCCTGAATATCAAGGGTTTGAAATTTAGACTCCTCCTTTCTGTCCAGATTCTCCTCTTTCTTACTCCTTACCCTTTTCTTCGGGTTCTCCTTTTTACTATCTAGCTTTATTTTCTTTGCATTCCCTTTAACCCTTTTAGGAATGGGTTCTGGGATTTGGTTTCTGGTATATTCCACAATAAGCAGAATAAACCCTTCATGAAGCACCATATTTCTAGCCTTTTTCCTATGCTCCATGATGCTATTATTCAACGAGCTTAACAGATAGAAAGGAAATGACACTTTTTTGTTATGCCTAAAATGGGTAGCAAGCACAAAGTGAAGGTTGTAGATTTTGGAATAGCGTCCATCCAGAGTGAAATACTCAATCATGAAAGTCAAAATATTAGCCCAATGACTCTTAATTTTCTTAATGTCAACATAATCTCCCGACCCTTTGCTCAGAAGGGCTTCTTCATCTTTGGATTTAGGGAAAATTTTAAAAGCTTGAGACCCTATACGTTTATTTCCCCCATAAAATTTCATGGCTTCTATGGATAGCTCCATAATCTCTAAAATAATGCTCAGTGTAAGCGTAAAATACTTACCCCACAGATTCACCTTTCCATTCTTCCAGCCATCTGCAAACTTTTTGGTCACTTCTTTGTCCCAGCCATGCAATTTCTCCATGTACTGGGTCACACCACCCTTCTTCAGTCTTTTCCAAACCTTTTTCTTTTGTTTCCACTTTGTGCAGTCTAGCGGCTCCTCCCTTTTCAAACCTCCTCCCATATTTGCAAAAGTGTTATGATCTTTTTGAATGTGAATGGACAAAAACACGAGACTCTTTTGATTTCTCTGATTTAAAATGCTTGATAATACCCACAAACCGTGTGAGGTAACATTCTTCATAATTCCTGTGTTCCTCGACTGACAACTATCATCACTCTTTATCTTAAGTGTTCTGTTCATCATTAATTTTGGTTTTAATAGAGCCTTCAATGTGATTAAGCTTATCGTACCTGATAAGACTTAAAATATCAATATTGAGATCTGCTTCCCCTTTCCATGATTGAGTGACATCAATATGGGCCCCCATATTAGCAAAGCCGTCTGTCGGCTTATTTCCTTCCCAAAAAATGTGGGTTATATGCCTTTCCTTAAAAAGAAGCATTAAGGATTTTATTTTTTCAATTATATGTACTATAGTCCAAGAAGCCTCATTCTTGCCATTAGAACAGTTTATAATGTTTAGGGAATCTCCCTCCAACCAAAGATTCAAATAACCCATATCTTTAGCCATAATAACAACTTGAAGAGCTACCTTTGCTTCTGCTACATGGTTAGTATTAATTCCTAGAGGGGCAACAAAAACTCCCAGATAGTTTCCAGCCCAATCTCTGATTATACCTCCCACTCTAGCTCTTCCCAGATTCCCTTTTGCTGCTCCATCAAAGTTAGCTTTGACCCAACCAAATGGCGGAGCTATCCATCTTGTATTTTCCCTCAAAGTTAAATCCTTATCTTTATGCCCCTAATTTTTCCTGTTAAGAATTTCATTTAAAACTTGAGTGTTCTTAAGGGGGGAGTCTCTAGGAAGAGTACCTTTAAAATTTTCCAGTAAGCTTCTGCAAATATGATTAGCCACAATCTCATGGGAGGAGATTTTTTCTCTGAAGAATCTATTGTTTCTCTCCTTCCAAATTCTCCAAGTAAAGTGGGGAAGAAACAACTTCCAAAGATCTTTAAAATCTTTTCCAGTATAGGGGCAGAGCCATTGTTTAACCAAATCTTGAAAGTTATGAGGTTTCACCCAATCCAAGTTGAAATGTTTGAAGACAAAATCCCACACTTTACAAGTATAAGTACAATGAATCATCAAATGATTTCAATTTTCAACTTTAGAGATGCAAAGGATACATTTATTGGGCATACTAAGTCCCCTTTTATAGAGATCATCCACAGTAAGAATTTTGTTCTGAACAAGGAGCCAGAAAAACATGTTAATTTTAGGAATAATCTTATTGTTCCATACCTGAGAGCTGATTGGATGATCTTCCTGGGTGTGGAAAAGGGAAGAGACATAAGAAATAGAAAATTTACCATTTGCCTCCGGACCCCAAATCAAAGAGTCTTGCTCATTATCTCTTAAGAACCATTGATTAAGTTGTTTGTTGACAATTTTAAGGTTGGCATCAAAAGAGATTAGGTCTATCCAATCCTCATTGATCCAATAATCAGAAACCTTTTCCCCAATTTTATCTTTACAGTCTAGAATCACAGGCATCCATTCCTACTTCTCATTAAGAGCTTTCTCCTTTAGCCATTTGTCATTCCAAAAATTAATCTTCCTGCTATTTCCCAGTTTCCATCTGACCCCTTTTCTAACCAGATCCTTGCCTTTAAAAATATTGTTCCAAATGAAGGATCCTTTGATGTCCAAAGGATTCCTTAACATATCCTCTAAAGAATTCAGATGATATTTACTCTTGATAATGGAGTTTCATTCCTTCATCTCTTCAAAGATTCTCCAGCACTATTTTGCCAGTAAAGCCTTGTTAGTATTTTTAATACTTTTGATGCCAAGCCCTCCAAACTTATTTGGTTTGAAAACCACCTCCCAAGCCACAAGGCTAAACTTATTCTTCTCTTAAACTCCAGACCAAAGGAATCTTTTTTGGATTTTTTCTATCAAGTCAGCAAACTACTGAAGAATTCTGAAGAGACTGAGTGCATAGACTGGAAGGTTTTAAAGAGTAGATTTCAGAAGCTGGAATTTTCCAGCATGACTTAGAGTTTCTCCTTTCCATCCTTCTAGTTTATTGTGAAATCTGTCAAGGATGTCATTCCTAAAAGAGTCATCAGGTTTGTGACATATAGGGAGACCCAAATAGGAAGAAGGGAAGTTCCCAATCTTGCAGCCCAGAATGGCAGCGATCTTCCTTTGTCTTTCTTCTTGAGTATTGCTGAAAAAGAGAGCTTTTCTCCCAATTCATAGATTATCCAGAAGCGTTAGTATAAGTATTCAAATCCTTTTTCATATTCCTTTATTCTTTCACAAAGGCTTCCCCCATCATTATAGTGTCATCTACAAATTGTTCATGTGAGCATTTCTGCAGAGTAGAGGAAGGTTGAAGACCAGAAATCTGTCTAGTTATCACCATGCTATTGATGTATCTCCCAAGGCTTTCTTCCATAATTGTAAAGAGGATGGGGGATATAGGATCTCCTTGCCTCAGACCTCTAGTGGGGTGAAATAAATTAGAGGATCCCCCATTTACAAGCACAAAAGAAGTCATAGTAGAGACCAATTGCATTATAATTCTGATCACATATTTATCAAAGCCAAAAGACCTAAGGATATTAGAAAGAAAAGACCAATCCACTCTATCATAGGCTTTCAAAAAGTCCAATTTCATCAGGAACCCTTATTTTTTGGAGGCTTGGAGAGAATGAATATTCTCTTGAACCACAATTATAGAGTCCAAGATCTTTCTTCCTGGAACAAAACAATTCTATTGAGGAGAAATCAGATTAGGCAGTAAGCTCAATAGTCTAGAAGTAATAACCTTAGAGATGATTTTATATAAAGAGTTACAGAGGCTTATAGGTATAAATCCATCAATAATATCAGCTCAAGGTTTTTTAGGAATGAGAGCTATACAAGTAGAATTTAATTCCTTAAGAATAGATTTTGTTCCAAAGAACTCTTTAACCGCTAAACAAACATTTTTACCTGTGATGCTCTAGAATTGCTAGAAGAAAAACATCTGAAACCCGTCACGACCTAAAGATTTTTCTCCCTCAAAAGAAAAAAATAGCCTTCTTTATTTCAGTATCTGAAGGAATAGCTTTTAAGAAACTATTAGAAGGATGATCCATTTTACAAGGGATCGAAGAAAGTAATTTCCCTTGTTCTTCCAAGTTAATATTTTTTTCTTTCGATAACAGGGTCACAAAGTACCCCATCATTTCTTCCCTTATTTACTCTTCTTTAGTAACTTTACCTCTAGTAGCAGACAAGGAGTGGATTCTATTTATTGCCTTGTGTTTAAGAGCAGTAAGATGGAAAAAGCTAGTATTCTTATCTCCAGCTTTCAACCAGAGAGATCAAGAGCTCTACCTTCAGAAGGTCTCCTTCTTAGCAATGATGTTGTGGAGGTCCGCAAGAACATGATTCTCTTGGGATTTCAATCTTTCTATCAGGAAATTTATTTGAATTTCCTCTTGAATATCTTTTAGGTCCATTTGGGTTTTATTTTTGGATTGAAAAATGTCCCCATAGACATTCTTGTTCCAATGTTTAACATTAGATTTAACATTAGCCAATTTATTAACCACTTTGAACATTGCACTTCCTTCCACCTTTATATTCCACCATTCCCTTATTTTATTCTCCATATCAGGGTGGTCAAGCCACATCTTCTCAAATTTGAAGGGAGCATTTATTTTGCATGAGAAAGGAGTAACATTAAAGGATATAGGAAAATGGTCTGATCCAATTCTGGAAATAGAAGAGAGCACAAGAGTACTTAGTATACCAGTTCGGATTGATGAGCACCCTATCAAGCTTAACTTGGATAAGATGAGCTCCCACCCTATAATTAGAACAAGTATAATTTATCCCTTCTAGATCAACATCTAGCAGACCTTCATTAATAATCAAATCCATCAAATCCACCCTACTTTCCACTTGAGAAAAGTTCACTCCCGATTTATCTTCCTACTTCAAAGGGGCGTTGAAATCTCCCATTTTCAAGTAGTTATTCTTAGTGCAGGTTTCCATTAGAACATGAAACTTCTTCCAAAGCTTTACTCTTCCTGATTTGGTATTGTGGGCATAAACATTAATAAGGATCCAAGAGAATTTATCCTTTAAACTCCAAACTTTAGCTGCTAGAAAGTTTTTCTCTTCTTTTAGGAGCTGACAATCGAAGCAGGATTGATTCCATAAAATAGCCAACCCACCCGAAGCCCCTTCAAAACTACTACCAAAACAATTCCCATTTTTTAACAGTTTTAGATTCTCTATTTTTTCTTTTATCATCTTAGTTTCTTGAATCAAAAGGATATCCGGTTTAGAATCTCTAACTAAATTCCTAACTACATCTTGCTTATGAGGACCATTGAGTCCTCAAATATTCCAAGAAACAATATTCATTTAAGGATTGAAGAACAAAACTGATGGATGGTGAGTTGTTTTCCATCAGCAATATTTTGTTTAGCTTCCTCTTCCCTCTGAGTTTTCTTCCTTTATCTAGTTTTGGAGTTCCTATATCAACTTTCTGCTGGCCTCTTGTCACAACTCCTAGTTTTTGATCTCCATTCTTTTTTATTGACCTCAAATTGGGATTCCCCATTAGGGAGCTCTCACGTTTCTTCCCTAAGTTTATATTCAACTCATAAGCACAATAGGTTCCTTGGGGCGATTTAGGGCCTTTCTTTCCAGATCCCTTCTTTGAATCTCCCACTCTTGACCAAGATTTTTCCTTGTCCTTTGAGTCTATATCTTTCTTGTTTTTCTATTTATCATAGTGTTTTGGATCAAATGGAGAATCCTTATTACTTCCTCTAGTTAAATCATTCTCCTTTTTCGGTCTTTCCTCTAACCTTTGTGTTATGATATTTTTAGTTCCTACCAAGAGCTCATCTTATTCAAAATCCCTTTCTTTTTCTTCACCTTTGGAAGGAGTCAGATTTTCTTCTAACCTTGGTTCATTCTTTTTAGTTTCTCTTGTGAAAGGTTCCCCTTTTTCTTCTACAGATATTTTTGGACTTGTGGGCTCATTTGTCCTTTCTTCTAGTGCTTTCTTTACTGATTCTTGATCTAGTCTTATTTGAGTTTCCCCTTTTTTCTCCTTCTGATGAGTCTCATTTTTTTCTTCAGGCGTGCTATTACCCTTCTGATCCCTATTTTCATCTAATTTTTTTGGAGATATATTAGTTTCCTCTATTTTTTTTCCATTCCATTCTTTGTCCTTTATTTTAATCCTGATCCTTCTTTTTTTTTTTCCTTTTGAGGCTTCTGAGGGAAATGTTTGGCCCAGTGACCTGATTTATTACATATGAAACATGCAAAAGGCATTGATTCAAATTACACCTCTTGAGTCCATGACCCCAGTTTTGATTTTAGAGTTATCACATGAGGAAGATCCACATTCTGTTGAATGTTAACACAAATCCTTGCATACACTTGTCTTGTTCTTGCTATTGTCATTGGATCAATAGAGAGAAGCTCCCCAAAGGCTCTTTCTATGGCTATCAATGTATCCTCATGCCAATATTCCAAAGGTATCCTTGGGAGGCAAACCCAAACAGGTGCCGCTATAAGAAAACTATCATTATAGTCAAGGCTAGTAGTCCATATTTGCAGAGATAAGGAAGATTTTCCCATCATCCAGGGACCACCACACAATACTTTAGAAAGGTCTTCTCCATTTGAAAATTCAAAGGAGAAAAAACCTTTTGGCATAGTAGCTATGTCGACTTGACCTTTTAGCCCCCATTTCTTGTCCACGAAGGAACTGACTGAGTCTATATTCGGTCTTGGGCCCAAAAATTTTCCAACCAAAGAAGATGCCATGATTGACACTGTATGGTCCACTAATAGGTCAGGAATATCAATACCAAACTCTCATTTCAGTGGATCAGATAAAATATTAACTTTGGGGAATAATGACTTTCCTGAGGGTTTTATTCCAAAAAGACCCGCCCATTTCCCTTTCCCTAGATTAGTGGACAAACCATGTGACTTACCTTCAATTGACTCTTCCCCAGCATTTGAATCGTTTGATTTTTCCACCTCTGGCCCCATGCCTGACCCATCATCCTTGCTGGATAGTACCAAGGTAGACCCACCAGCTTTTTCCTCAGCTTCTGACAAAGATCTAACAACAGAATCAACACCCTCTGTCGTAGATCCCGCAATAGATCCATCAGTTCCCAGCTTTCCTCCAGTTTCAAAATTCAAAAATTTGTCTTCTGCTCTTTCTTCTCCTCCTCCTCCCTCCCGCTCCCACTCCATCATTTGACTCATGTTCTTTCCATTGACAACAACAAATTTATTATTTGCTACATGTTTTAAAATAGTAATTAGATTATTTGAAATGCTTTATTAAGAATAAAATACGTATTATATTTAATATATGTATTACAATTTATATTGATAAAAATCTTTAAATTTTTTTTTTTTTTAAATTCTTCATAAATTTAAAAAAATTGACAATCAATATTTTTCTTAAAATGTAAGATGAAAGGCACTAAAATGACCAAACCGTCATAAAAAATTCATATGACAGACAAAGTGACTGTCAAATTCCAAGACTGCTGCCCAAGCTTGAAAGGGGTCCCTATGCTGTTGGGAAATAAACTTGCATATGAAATTTTTACCTTTTTCCTTTCCACGGACAAATAAGAGGTTTTATTTTAAGTTTTAAAATTTGACCTTTTACATTCATATGAAAGTAAAAGTTAATGTTTTTAAAACTTTATTAAAGCTTTAGTTATATGTTATTTTTTAAAAGCTTTAAAATTATTATGTGGAAATATTAGTTTTATTTAAGGGGGAAATGAAATATAGGAATTTGTTTTGAGGAGTTATAAAGTGTTTTTTTTAAAAATGGAAAATAAATATTTTGTAATTAAGTGCATTATAGGTGGTAAATGACACTTATTTCTCAAATAAAAATTATAATTAAATTAATCAATTTATGTGTGGGTCCCATTTGAAGGGAAAAGGAGAGTATTCATTTGTAGATCTCTCATTGATTTTGTGTTGAGCATTTGAGTCATTGTCCATAATTTTATGTCAAATATGGCAGACAAATGTCTAATTTTTTTATTCTTGTCTTTAAACTAGACAATTTTACATATTGGTGTACTAGAATGCAAACTCTACTCAAATCTAAGGATTTACAGGATATTGTTCAATATGGATATGTTGAGATAGAAGATGTAAATGCATTAACTGGCCAACAAAAAAAGGAATACAAAGAAAATATAAAGAAATATAATGAAGCTTGATTCAGGGCGCAATCACTCAAGCTATTTTTCCGAGGATAAGTGGTGATTTTCATTCCAAGCAAGCATGAAAAATATTCAGTAATGCAAAATCAAAGTGCATAGACTTCTAAATTACAACAATGAGAAAAAACTTTGAAAATGTAAAGATGATAACTAGTGAATCTGTCAATGAATTTTGGAAAAAGGTAGAAAGTCTAGTAAGTAAGATGAAAGTACTAGGGGAAGATGTAGATGACAAGCATGTCATTGAAAATATTTTTAGAAGTTTGATTCCAAAATTTGAACGTGTAGTCTCTACAATTGAGATTTCTAAGGATCTCTCAAGCATGAAAATTGATGAATTAAGTGGAATTTTGTTAATTGCTGATGAAAGAATGCAAACTAATGAAGAAATCTTAGAGAAAGCATTTTCCTCTAAAGAAAATATAAGAGGGAAAAAATACATTCTTCAATAATCATAGTAAAAGTTATGATAACAATAATAATGAATACAAAGGAGAGTATAGTAATTGTAGAGGAAGAGGAAAATATTCTAGAGAAAGAAGTAGAAACTTCAGAGGAGTAGGAAGAGGAAGAGGTAGAATTAATGAGGGAGACAATAGTAAAAGGAATTTCCAATTCTTTCATTGAAATAATTTTGGACCTTATGCTTTAGAATGTTGGAGTAAACAAGGTGAAATAGAAAGGAGAAGTGTTCATAGCACTATTGAAAATAAACAAAAGTTGTTCATTTCTTGATTCAATACAAGTGTAAGTGAAAATAATGTGTGCTATATAGACGATGGATGTTCTTCACATATGACATCTAATGAGCATCTATTTTTTTACTTGGATCAAAAGCATTAGAGTATTGTAGTACTAGGATATAATAATTCTCATGGAAGAAAAGGTAAGGGTACTATTGTAGTTACAACATAATATGGTGAAGTGAAGCATATCAATGAAACACTATTGGTTCCAACACTCAAAAAGAAGTTTTTGTCTATTAGAAAAATACTAGAGCAAAATTATCAAGTGACTTTTAATAAGAATGAGTGCATACTAAGAGATAAATTAAAAAAGGAGTGCAATTGTTGCAAGAGAAAAAATGATAGGTGATAGGATATTTCCTATTCATTTCACTCACAGGAACCAAGAACTAAGCTTTAGTGAAATGAACGAAAGTAAAATTTGGAACAAAATATATGGTCACCTCAGTTTTAATGAGATGATTTTACTCAAAATATTAAAAATGGTTGAAGGTATACCATTAATTGAAGGCACAAAAGAAGTGTGTGAAAAGTATATTGTTGGAAAAAAACATAGGATAAAATTTCCCATTGGAAAATCTAGTAGAGCTAAACAACATATTGAGATAATTCATACAGATTTGTGTGGTCCTTTGGAAACACCTTCTTTGAACAAATCCAAGTATTTTCTAACCTTGATTGATGATTACTCAAGAAAAACTTGAGTGTACTGTTTGTTGAACATGTCGAATAAATGAGAGGGGGGGGGGGGGGGGNATAAATGAGAGGGGGGGGGGGGGGTGAATCAGTTATTCCCACATAGTTTATAAAATTTTTAATTTGTCTGTAAACTCATAACCAACATCAATATCAACTTCTAATCTATTGGTTAACCCTATTAAACATTCATAACAAATATGAACATAAAGCACATAAATAATGACACAAAGAACACCAAGATTTATGTGGAAATCCAAAATGGGAAAAAGAATAGAGAAATTAATTCTAATGAATGTAACACTTGTTAGGGTGACACTGGTTAAGGTGATTTTTAGAAAGGCTCACTGGCAATTATACTCACTGCAGGTTGGCTTATTACCGGTCGGATCACTCCTAGTTGGGCTAACTACCCTTACAAATGAATAAGGCTCACTACCAGAATATATGAAAATACATTGAATCCACAACTAAGATTATTGTTACTAGTACACTTCAATACAAAAGTAATATATTAGTATTCTAGTGATTGCATCAACACACACAATCACCAACATAAAGATCTCCTATAAACAAATTCACAATCACTTCGCATACAATCATCACATATGCCACATAAACAAGTGAAATCATCACTCTTCTTATACTGCTTGATTCCATCAACCATGTCATCCAAAACAATTTGAAAATAGGTCGCACCAAGATTTTCTTGTGGTGGTAAGGAATGAGTGGTAAGGAATGAAATGTCAACCACCTTGACCAATAGAATACACATCGTGTATAAAAACATGCTACAACATCTCCAAATCCTTCAACACCAATTGATATGAAGAACACATTACATAGTAGCTGCTATGACTAAAACATGAATGAACATGCTCCAAAGAGGACCAAACCCAAATAAATGATCCACCATATGTTGCACAAGAAATAAGACCACCATCGAAAAGGATAAGGATAAATATCTAAGGCACATCCTTCAGTGAACATCTCTACTGATACACCAAGGATATCAGTACACATCAACCAATATAATCAAAATATGAATATACATAGAATATGTTGACATCAATGAGAATCATTAATAAATACCATGCATAACATCAACTTCACATTCTAACAATATCCCCCTTTGTCATTGATGGCAACATTAATCAATAAAAAAACAACGAACTTCAAAATGATATCAACATCAAGGTTCTCTGCACTTCTCCAACTTTCTCCAATATTCTCCCCCTTTGACAATAATGACAAAGAGCCAAATGTAATGTCCCACCAGGGAACCCAGGAGGACAAGCCATCTAACGTCTAAAGATACGGGATTATTTATTTATTTAACTAACACTACACACATCATCTAAATAATAGATACACACTTGTTCACAAAATCAGAATGTAGTATAACTGATAAATCCTAAGTCCTCACGAGATCCCTAGCATCGCTAGTCAAGCAACATTGATTAATTTATTCACCTTTAGGAGCTACATAATGAATTACAAGTTTAACAGACTTATTGAACATCAAGGTATATGTTAATCTCTCATGAACATGATTTAATGACTGATCATCAATATTTGATTTACCAACTCAAACCATCCTACATAACTAATCAGTGGAAATCATAAAATCTGTCAACTATCTTTTAATTTAGTTCTATTTAAACATTAGGGTAAGGATTGACATTCATTATGACATACCCTACCTCAAGGATGTTCAGCACACTAGATATATTTTAAGGCACCAATAAAATGTTTCTAGCTCATTATTTACATTAATCATAAGTTAGCAATATGTTAATCTATTTACTAAGTTACTATCATAGGTCTCACTAAATCAGAGATGTCCTTTACTTCTTTCCTATAATAATAAACTTCCCTTGATATTAGCATTTCATTTCTCATTTCATCAACATATAGCTATTCAATAGTTACAACTCCATTATTATTCTATCATCTCCTATAGTTCCTCTTATAAGAAAATCATTTATCTAATATTACCATTTCACTTTGTTGAAAACATAACCACAACTTTACTTATTAAATTAATCATTTCATAACATTACTCTTCATATTTTATAAAATAAAAACTTACTTCTTTCAACACATCAATATAATCGAGGTCCTTATCCATAGAAAATTAGAGAACAATATGAATAAATTTACATATAAAAGCTCACTTACTTTCTAATAGGGTAATATAAGAGGAAAACAAGTAACAAATTCCACTTCACTTTAATGCTTCTAACATATACAAATTAGAGCACATTGTTTCCCTTCATTTCACCTAAAACTACCGATTCCCATTAAATTGCTTTGGAATGTACCATTTCATCATATACAACTGAATACCTTCAAATCTTACACATATAAATTAGCATAAATTACATAGAAACCATACACATGATACATCATAAAGCCTTTAACTACAAATCTGGATAGGATCATGAGCAAGGATCATCCAAGAAACCACGAATAGTACCTTGAAAATATTTTCCACCGAACCACGTGGAACCACAAAGTTACACTCCCCCAAGATAGGAGATAGAACCAAGGTCCACACAAGTTCTAAGGAAATCTAAGGTCAAGAAGTAATTTTTCCCATAAGAACCATCAGATTGCAAAAAGGGAACATAACACATAAACAAGTATCCAAACATCACAACATAAGAGTAAGGGCTCCATATTACGAACTAGGTGAGTCCCATCACATAGCCTTCTTGTTAGGATCCACCCTAGAAATAATGGAACCCTGGTCCCCTCTTACTAGGATCCATCCAAGTGGTTGAATCATGGTCTTGGTACTCCAACATGTCTATGTGGGCTATTAAATCACTTATCTTTTATTATGTTTAAACCCTCTCATAACCCAAGTTTATTTTATGGTTATCTCTTGATTAAGGAACTCACCCATAGGATCCCCTAGCAAAATATTTGGGTCCTGGAACCTATGGTGAGCCACCCATCTAGGGTACCTAGTTTCCCTACTCAAACGTGCCATCTAGGAAACTTTAAACCACTTCAAATCACCCAGTCCATAGGTTTAGGAAACTCTCCTATGTTCTCAAACCCTTAGGATGAGTCTTAACCCTAACCATATGCATAAAAAAGAGTAATAAAAATGGATTTCCATCACAAGACACCTTGATTATTATTTGGATATTTTCCATACATGAAATTAGAGATTTAAAAGAGATGGAATCAAACATAAGATGAGGTATAACTGCGTTGAGAGGAAAATCATACCATATGGCTAACAAAAAATGTAGAACTAAAATCATTTGGCTAGATTCTTGTATGAGAATACAAGGGTCCCCATACGAGAATACAAGGGGTTCCCATATGAGAATATGCCCCCTTTCATCTAGACTCATATGAGTTTCTAGGTCATAAAGGATAAAAACACTCCTAGATTGACTGTAGGGCCGGGACTGGGCATGATTGGGGTTTTGAGAAGGATTTATGAGTTAGAACCAGTAGAGGTCTCCCAGTTCCACTTCTAAATCACCTACCATACCTAATTAAAACCTCCAATCAACTTGGGAAAAGATCCGAGAATACAAAATATCGAAGCACAATATAACTTATACAAAAACTATCAAAAGGGAAAGGTGATGATATGACATCCTAAACCTTCCAAAATACAATAATAATTAAATGAAAAACTAAAAATCATCCCAAAAATGAAAATTACATTTAAATAAAACACACATGTAGACATAATTAATTCCAATAACCGATAAGAACAAACTCTCCAAGCCTACATACTAGATACAAACACTGATTATTTCCAGATTGTATCACATATGTTTTCAATAACATTACTTATTTACAGATCTAAACAATAGTAAAACACTCTCAATAACAAAAAAATTTCACCAATAAATTACAAGGCACACATGCACATGGAAATTCTTCCTGGTTCCAGGCCCTACCCAGAGTCCTGTAGAGAATTCCCTTTGATGTTGAGCAATTTTGTGAGGCCTCCAATCTCTCCACCCTCCTATGTACTAAATCCCTCTCACAGAGTTTTCAATTAGTCTCTACTCTCTCTCACAAATTTCACATAGTACTTATGAATATATCCTTCCTCCCTTCTTCTTTTCTCAAAATCCTTCCATTAGAATTCTCCCCTCCCCCCTCTATAAAATTTCCTTCTCCACATAAATAAACAATCATATGGTTGGAGAAGTTTCTTTACAGGAAGAAACTGTTCAACTACTAAGGTAAGTATGTATTTATTTAATAAATACTAAATTTAGTGTCTAACTACTAACTTATTTTCCTGTGTGCTTTCCATAAGAAATAAGGCTTTGATTATTATTTTATTAACTTAAATATCTATCTAGGTGTGTTAACTATAGTTAATGTGGGTAGAGGTATCAAGTAATTCCCCATAGCCCAATGGTAAATTGGAAGCCTTAGTTCTAGGAGGTCTCAGGTTCAAATGCCCTAGAGTAAGACTAGTATTATTAATTTGAGTATTTATTTATTTAACCCCTTTCTTTTCTTTCTATTTATTTATTTCTATTTTCACATAAGGTTTATTTGGGTCATACATACATAATTATTTACAGATACATATTATATTTATACATAGGCATATATGTGTGCATGGTCCATATATGCACACACACACACACACACACACACACACACACACACACACACACAAAGTCATAAAATATTATTCTCAATCACATACAAATATTAATCACATCCTGGTACTTAAACACAAGCAAGAGTCATAGTACCAAAAAGGTATAACCGAAAAGAAAATAATTAAGAACATCATCACTGAACATGCCATAATTCTCAAACCAAGAAATGACCATGTATTGTCCCGACCCCAAGATAGAGTAATTTTCCTAAACAACAACCTATGTCAAAAGGGTTTGCTTGAGGGAACCTTGGTAATATCTCAACAACAACATCAAGGATTTTGAAGGCGCTCTCAGACCTCTGTAGCCAGGTGGAGTCGATGCCTGGTACCTACATCCTACATCACCAAGATGAGAAGAGCATATACACAAATATATAATATATATATAAAAATATATAATATATAAATAGTAGTAGATAAGGAGGGAGAGTGCGACATTGTGTGGATCTCAATAGAAGTGACTATGATTGCCTCCCCTCATCCCACAAACATGTCAGACAATATTCATACTAAAACATGATTAGGTTAGTATCGTTAGCTCAAAATAATCATAATCATTTATTGGAGTAAAAAGGAGCGAATCATCATCATAGATAATGTAATCATGTACATAAGAAAAACACTATTTAAATCCTCTAAGACTATAATCTATTAGATAACATTCTAGATCACGTATAAACTAACATAAAGATGAACATATTATCCAAGCATATTCTGAAAGTATCTCATCATCTAATAGAATAAGAGAAAATAGTGAGTTAAACTATAAAGTCACTATGGTGGGAATCACATAAGAACCCACAATACAAATCATTATTAATCAATTATAAAACAAGGGTCAGATCAAATCCATAATATAATCTATAAGGTGAGTTGGGTTAGTCCCTAAATCAATAGTTAACAAGATAATCATAAAAATTCATATAATCATAAAGGAATAGTAATCATGACTAGGTAGATTAGAATAATAGAATAGAAATAACCTATTCGTTATAGAGATCTTGAATAATATTTATACATCAATCAGAACATAAACACAAAAGTATCATAATCAACTAATTTGTCCAAGTGTACTCATAATCATTGATAAGGAGTTCCTGAAATGATAAAAATATAGATTTATTAGGTTATCCCATGACATAAAGGTCCTAAAATATCATGGACACATAAGAAGACATGAATAGTCAAGAAGAAATATACATGAGAACACTTATCATTGTCAAAATGTGGAGAAATAGATTGGATTAATAACTTCAAGAAGAACCACAAACAAAGCATAAAATTCCCTACAACATTTCCAAACTTCCAATAGCCATAATTAGGACATGTTAGGGTTGGAGGGGTATTAAACCAAAACTCTATCTTATTGATTCACTCTTCTCCGCCTGAGAGGAAGGTGCCAAGAATTTATTTATAAAAAAATAAACCTGCAAAATATTGGACCAATGCACACACTAGTGCATCTAGTGAATAGTAGGAATGGGCAGGATGCCCGACTTCCCCCTAAGATACTCAAATGTATCCTTACAAAAAGTTTTTGTAAATATGTCTTCTATCTACTCCTTTGTAGGCACATACTAAAGTTTCACTTCACCTTCCAATACCTTCTCTCTTAAAATGTGATATCTAATAGATATATGCTTCATTCTGGAATGTTGTACCAGATTTTGTGATATATTTATAGCAATGGTATTGTCACATATAATCAAAATTGGTTCATCAAAAGTAACACCTATATCCTTAAAATTTGTTTCATCCATAATACCTAAGTGAAACATGATGATGTTGCAATGTATTATGGTTTAGCAGTTGATAATGTTATAGAATCATGTTTCTTGCTTGACCAAGAAACTAACTGGGAGCCAAGAAAGTAAGCTCCACCACTGGTACTTCTTTGTTTATCCACACAACCTACTCAATTTTCATATATATAAGCTTTCAAAATTAAATCTAATCCTTTTGGATACCATAAGACAAGATCTTTTGTTCCTTTCATATATCTAAACATTCTCTTTACTGTCATAACATGTGATTCTTTTAGTTCTTGCTAAAATTTGGTTGCCAAACATACTGCATACATAATATCTGGTTGGGTATTAGTCACATATAATAATCCACCAATCATCGATCTATAGTTTATTGCATATGATTTTGGTGACTTATCTTCCTAAGTTAACTTACAATTGGTAACAATTGGAGTACATACCGGTTTGGAATTTACCAACCCAAACTTCTTTAACAATTCTTTGACATACTTGGACTGAGAAATGAATATACCTTCACTTTTCTAATTTACTTGCAATCAAAAAAAGAAATTCAACTCTTCGATCATGGGAATCTCAAACTCTTTCTACATCTCCTCTGAAAATATCTTTCACAAATGATCCTTTCCTTCAAAAATAATATCATCAACATACACAACAAAAATGTGAATCCAAAGGAAATTTGAAAAAACTAGTATAACGATGCCGCTCTCTTTTCGGCTGCCGCTCATTTTAAAATCTTCTTCCTCAGCATCGTAGGCTCCTACTATTGGGGTTGTGGGTGCTCACATAGAATCTTGCATTTATGGTTTTTTCCTTCCCATGGGGCCTATACCTGGTCATGCTTGCATGGAGGTTTTGGTCCCCTCTATCCTGGGGATTTCTGCCCCTTCTACAAGATTGTCTTTTGCTTCGGTTCTTGGTTTGGGAGACAACACACCTTTGGATGTTGATGGGGCTATTAAGATTGTTCATTTTGTGGTGAATGCCCCTTCCTTGGCTGGGGGTTCTTCTGTGTATTTTGGGGGCTCTTCTCCGACCATCGTTGTGGCTAGGGATACTCTCTTGTAGCATATTGATAAGGGCCCATTTCCTGTGTGCAAGTATATTTCCCTTAGCCTATTTGCGGAGACAGAAAAAGAGATTTATCATAACACTATTATTTTCACCTCTCATGGTGTGATATGTTAATTTTGGGGCTTCTAGCCCAGACTTCCATAGTTGCATGATTGGATCTCCCAAAATTGGAGCCCTTCCTTACTGGTACTAGTCAAATTTTCTCTAAGGCTAAGGGTTAATCTACTGCTAAATTTAATCATTCTGGGGATAGAAATAAGGTCTTGCGTGATCAATTATTTAGATGGGATGATAAATTTTTGCTGATGGTTAAACCATGACATCCAAATTTTATCCCCTCTTCTAAGTTGTTAAATAATATTCCTATTTGGGTTAGACTCCCAAACTTTCCCCTTCATCTTTGGACTAACTTCCTATTAGAGGAAGTGGGTGAGGCTCTGGTGGATTTTTTGATGATGGATAAGGACACTTCTAATATTTTTTACTCCACTTATGCCCATATTTTGGTGGATTTGGATGTTTCTAAAGGGCTCCCCACTGAGTTCAAATTTGATTCCTCTAAGGGTTCCTGGATCCAATTGCTTGACTATGAAGGGATCCCCTTTAGATGTTGAAGATTATTCAAAACTGGGTAGGTCTTGGCTCAGTGTGGTTTCGAGAAAAAGAAAAGGTCTTCTTTGTGGTGGAATGGTGTCTCTTCTAAGCATTATACTTTTAGGAAGAAAATTTTCTCCCAAGTGGTTGCACACTAATCTCTATGTCTTGCCTCTTCGTCGGATGATGTTTTTGCTGAGGAAATCCCACCTCAGGTTTCTTGTACGATTTATGTGGCTCCTGGGAAGATTGGTGTCGATGTATCTTCATCCTCTGATGGGTCTTTGGCTAGAGGTCATAGTTCTAATGTGGGAAGTGTTGCTGCAGCTATTGCTGTTGGTTCCACCTCTCAAGATTTTGATGGTGTTTCTAGGAATAATGGTGCATCTTTGATTTCTTCTAATTTTGATTGGGCTTTGGCTAGTGGTATCGTCTCTTTGGCTATTGTTGGCTCTACTCCTCAAGTTTATTTTGGCCCTATCTCGGGTCCTATTTCTGGTCTTCCCTCTTAGGGTGAGGGGAGTTCTGTGTTGGACTTGATTTCTTGGTAGGATGTCGATGCTAAGGTGGATGAGGTTTGGATTACAGTCAAAGGGAAGAAATTTAAATTGCCTCAACCCTATTTTGATATGAACCTTTTTTCCCAAAAGAGTAAGTCAAATATTAAATCTTAATGGATTTTGGATGGGTTGGGTTGGATTTCCTTTGAGTCATTTCTCCATTTTTTAGCTGCATGCTATCTCTCCATGTGCAAGTTTTTCTTTTTCATGCAACATTTGTTCTTGGCAGTAGGAGTTTGTTGGTTCTCTCCCCCTATCTAGGTTTAGTCCTATCTTGGTCTTGTCCTATTTAATGTAGTGGGTGGTCTTGAATATATTTTTTTATGGTCCCTCAAAAACTTGTTATGTACAGGGAAGGTCCCTTCAAAACCTATTTTTCACTTAATAAAAAACATACACAATAACAATCAAGATATGATATGAATACATCTTGTAATACACGTTACTATATGCAGAACCTTTCTAAAAATTATGTCCCCACAAATATATGTCTGATTCTCCATACCAAGCTCTCGATGTCTACTTCAAACCATACAATGCCTTCTTCAATCTGCATACTACATTTGGATTTTCTTCTGAACAGAAATTTTCCAGTTTTTTAATGTACACTTCTTCCTTTAGTTATCCATTCAAGAAAGATGACTTGAAATCCATTTGATAAAACTTGAAATCTTTATATGCTACAAAATCCAATTCAAGAAACAAGGGTATAGGTCTCATCAAAGTTAATTCCTTCAATCTTAGTGTAACCCTTGCATACTAATATTTCCTTGTTCCTTATTACCTTACCATTCTCATCCAACTTGTTTTGGTAAACCCATTTTGTACCAATCACTTTATTATTTGTTGGTATGGGCACAAATTCCAAAGTTTGATTCTTCTAAATTTGTTCAATTTCTTTCTTCATTGACTTAACCCAATTATGATCATTACATGCTTCTTCTACTATTTTAAGCTCAACCTCCAAGAGTAAACACAACAAAGCATGATCTTGTGTTGTTCTACTCTTAGTAATAAACCCTCTATTTTTATCACCAATAATCTAATTCTCAGAATGATTTCTCTATACCTACCTTGGTTTCTTTGTTATAGATGTTGGTTTCAGTTGAGTTTCTTCTTGTTCTTGTTCTTTTTCTTCTTGTTGTTCTTGTTCTTGTTCTTGTTCTTGTTCTTCTTTCTTATCCTCTTTTTTTTCTATCTTCTATATCTGATTCATACTCAATATGTCTCTCAAGAGTCTTCTAAAAATCCTCATCAACCTTCACATTCACACTATTCACAATCTTGTTCAGCCTTTTTTTATAACACTGGTAAGCCTTGCTATTAGTAGAGTATCTCAGAAATATGCCTTCATCAGCTCTGCTATCAAATTTACCAAGATTGACTTCATCTTTCTGAATGTAGCATTTGCTTCCAAGGATTTTGAAATACTTCACTATAGGTTCTCTTCCATGCCATAATTTAGATGATGTCTTCCCATAATTTATTTCGATACAAAACTCTGTTTAATGTGTATACAATAGTATGTAATACTTCTCTCTAGTAAATTTACGGTAGACTCTCTTCTTTCAACACAGTCCTTTCTACTTTCTGAATAGTTCGGTTCACCCTTTCCACTACACAATTCTACTACGATGTTCTAGCTGCTAAAAAACTCTCTTGATACCATGTTTATAATGCCCCTCCAAGGAACCCTTAGAAAAAAGGGTCAAATATGCACTGAACATTTTTTTTTTGGATATAAGAGAATACATAATGTATCAAGTGCATCAAACAACTACAAAAATAAGCATGATACTAAATTATATAGATGACATGATGATCACAACATGATCATATGCAAGAGGAAGACTTAACAACTCTTCCAAAGATTTTGAAGTAACCTATACTCGAGTGTGAAAGGAATAGGCACGTTCACCCCATCTCGTGAGAGTTAGGAACACTTCAATGAAATCCATAGACCATGAATGGACCATCATCAATGGTTTCCCATTTAGAGGACCACAATACCCTTGTGAAAATACAAAGTAAGAAGATGACATTAGGAAGAGAGGGGAAAAATTCACCAGTGAATACACATCCGATATGTTATGATTGGAATGACCTCTACTTGAAGAAAGGTATATGGAACAATAATCAAGTTTTCTAGAAGAAGTAAAAAAGTATCCACTATCCCAAAAATGATAGAAGACAAATTGGAAATGAACTTTCCCAGAAACGAAAAAAGAATGACTGGAAACAAACTTTCTTCCCCAAAATGAAAGAAAATTGACTAGAAATGAACTTTCTTCCAAAAAATGAAAGAAAATTTACAAAAAATGAGCTTTGGAAACTAGAAATGAAATTATAATGACTGGGAACAAAATTTTGTCCCCAAATACGAAATAATAATGATTGGAAACGAAATTCTACTTGAAGAAGACAACAAGACCTTTTGGAGGCCATAACTTTTGCATCCGACATCTGATTGACTCTATTCAAAATGTGTTAGAAATATCTTGACAAGATATATGATAAAATGGACCTAAAATAAACCTATGATATCATCATTTTATTCACCATTAAATATAATCAAGAAAGGTCCAAAAGCAGATAGTCATTGATGCTCAAAACATGCAACGAATAGGGTAACTTAGTCCAACAAACGGATGTAATCGAGAACACCAACATATTACATGAAATGAAAGCTAGATTCATACCAAGGAGTACTAGATATATGCATGTCGAGGTATAATCCAATCGATTTAAATCAAGAATATAAAGCAATAAGATACTCTAAGATCAAATATGTACAAGTGCATATAAGATAAAGTACATAAGCATCAGTGAAAATACACTATGAACATAACTGAAGAACATATAAATACATACAACATGAGCCAAGTGGAATACAACATGGAGCTCTCAATACTTGATCACTCTCCGAGTCTGGAGGAAGGCCACCACCTGTACACCGGTCCCTAGTAGTGGTATAGTATTGCAACACCATCTTGCCACATGGAACCCTTAGGTCCACCACAACGTGCTCCCAGAGATAGTAACCTGACCAAAAAAATAAGATAAGAACTCACAAAAAAGGATACACTCATGCCAAGAAGATGCATAAATTTAGTGGATGGTATAAAGGTCCAATGCAAGAACACAATATGAGCAGGTCAAGGTCACTACTCAAGCTAGACAAGGTACGATGTCGAGACTCAAGAATGGAGTGTCATCACACGGCTTGTATATGCCCTTGTGGCTTGATAAATCCTTCTCTCATCAAGGAATCTCTACTACTCTAACACACCTCTCTAAAAAAATGGATGCTATGTCAGATCAACATCCGCAGATGGTTCATGGCTATCCCATCTCATATCTCTCAAAAAGATGACCGATGGATGATACACTGATCTTATTATTATTATTATTATTATTATTATTATGTTTTTTTCCTATTTATTTTTAGGTTATCATCTATTAAGATAACTCAACCAAGGGATACCCTAGGATCACTTTGTGTCCCATCCTTCCTTGGTGAACCACTCCAACCCACAACTCCACACCTACTTGGAAAATACAATGATGCATAAAAGACTCCAAAACCTCAATCAAAGAGGGAGGTAAAAAAAATAATAGCACATGACTCCATTGTACTTGACCAAGGGCATGGGTCCCAATGGAATATTTTCATGGCAGACACAAAGAGCTTGTGATGTCATCTCAAACACCATCATCAAACATTCCAATGTGATCACAATAAAGCATAGAGATTGAATCCAAAAAAAGGAAAGATAAATACAAGTGCTCACGACACACTCAACTAGAAAATTTTCTAAGAGTAATGATTCATCCATGAATCACAAATACACAAAATAAAATAGAATGGTTTAAAACTTGGAGGATAACACACTCCAATGTTTGGATTAAACCAAACAAACCAAATGGTAAAACTAGGTGACATGCAAAATGAGGTGACCCCAAAATTCCCCAAAAATCAGATTTGAAATAAAGATTCAGAATTAAAATTTATTTTCCCTTAGGAACCCAATAACACACTAATCCAATAAAATTCTAGTTCTAGATAAACACAAAAAAATGACCAGCATAACGATACAAAAACCAAAATGCAAAACCCCATTTACTCGTAGTGAGTCAACTAGACATCTGAAAGTTGCAAGAAAGTGGGGGAGTACTAAATCTCAACCCACAAAGAAAAATAAAATAAGAAACAACTTAAACAACTTAGAAATGAATTAAATAAAAAAGGTGCCACCTCATTGTTGGAGGAGAAACTTGAAAAGGCGAGGAATAAAATAAATTTCCAGCTGAATCCCAAAGTAGCTCCACATAAATGAAAGTATTTGTGGCATGATTACAATGAGCCGCTACCCACCAGAAACTGACAACCCAATCAATCAAAAGGAGAAGAAGAATTAATTTCTCCAAAATAATTTGGAGCAAATTCCAAATTCTTCTCCCAACTCAAGAGTGAAAAGTGAATTAAAATAAATCTTTTTCCAAATATAAAGCACTTTTTCCCAAAAATCCCTAAAGGGAAAGTTAAAACAATTCAATTAAATAATTCCCACGAACTAAGAATTTCCCCAAATTAAATCAAATTTATTCTAATTAAATGGACTTTGATTATGGGAAATTAGCCAACAATAAAATATTAAATCCCCAACCACATAACATCAACATTTAATTCTAAATCATCCACGATAGCTGCGGGAACTCTAAATGCACAGACACATTACTAATCTCTCACAATGCATATTCAATCTAACTATACCACACGTACCGAAGGGATAATATAATAATGATGGGTACATCATCCATATAGGAATGATATTGGTTTAATAATGAAAGACCGATAATATTATCTCCTATGCCATTTTCGGGGATATAGACATGCTTAAATCTTGAAATTTAGGTAGAATGTGTCTGGTACCTATTCATAAAACACACACAACATCAAGTGTACCTTCTCACAATAAAATAGCTAAAGCACAACATATAATAATCAAACAAGAAAGGAGTAATACACTATTGTGTGGACCTCATAAAGGGGGTAACTAAGACTTCGTCTCACTTCATACAAACACACAAAGCATGATACATATCAATTGCATGAGCAAATAGTGAACATTAATTCATTTAAATAACCATTGCATTAACATTTACCCATTTAAATATAAACATTAAATAATCAATCATGACAACATGAGCATATATCAATGGAATTAATTACTAAAATATCCAATAGTATATAAGGCACAGTACTACGGGTAAATCAAATACAATCATCAACATAATAATTCATTATTTATTAAAGAAAAATAAATCAGATATCATCATAAAGTATTATCATGTAGATATGATGAAAATATTACTAACAACATAATCTAACATTAAAATAAACAATGATACAGGTAACTAAAATAAGGTTCGGTAATTAGCTACATCACATAGTGGAACGACCATATCAAATCACATGGATAATCATGGAATAACAACATCATGGTACAATCTAATAATTACCAATCTAGATAATACCTCGAAAAGATAAGCTATCATAATTATGTAACCACTAGCACATACCTCAGTGAAACCATCAAATCGCATCATAAGCCTCATAATTAAATATATCTCATAATCCAAATACCATCATGACCACAGTAGTAGTCTCAGAATGAGCATAAGAACAAACTTAACTAGGTGCATCTCACAATGATTGTATAAAATCATAAGACGAGAATATTTAAAAAATCACAAGATCAACTCATCTAGTCAGATAGGAGAAAAAATAAAGCATCCAGAGCCAAAGCAAGGCATCACTAAATATCTCAACCAATTACACAAAAGCATACATCCAGACGAAGGCACATCCATCAAGATGTCATGTAGAATACAAATGAGAAAGGCACTACATCATCCCACCAAAGACTAGGATTAATATTTGAATCCTACAAGTCAAAGCCGAAAGTTTGCACCAAGTGTGAGAACGAAAACCAATCTGAAATACAAGAGTAGCCATAGAACTTCTCCACAAGTTTGGCCAAATCAAACCAATTCCTTACTAGCTAGCCTCACAACTGTTGAAAGGATCTACACACACTAAAGAGCATCAAAATTATCTCAAAGTAATTTTCATAAGGAACTCAATATGTTCTAGGAAAGACACATCTAGTTATGATCTCTGCCAAAAGAGACATAATACAAGCCACTCTACCTCATCACAAGGCATCTAGCTGTGAAATAATGCCCTCCATGATCTCTCCAAGACCAAAGCACCAAAATATCACACGTTCAAGACTCAAAGAAAGGGAAATATAATCCAAAAAGGATGAAAAGAACTACCATGCTCACCTTCAGCATACTTTAGTCCTACCAGAGTCTCACTAACTCAACCAATAATCAGAAAAAGAAAGGATTCTCTACCCAAAATTTTACTTTTCTAAGTGATGCTACATCCAACTTAGGGGTACCAAGAGATAAAAATTTACAAGGTTGTCTCTCACAACTAAGATAAATCATATAAAAGAGGTTCCATAGTGAATTCCTTCCACTTGAAGGGATACTCAAAGCCTAATTGAACACCAAGCATAGGAGCCATATGATTTCTATGATGTTAGGAGCTCAACTATGGATGGGAACTAGGGCCACTTAACTCAACTAGACCACGACCTCATCTTAAAAAATGTGGCAATGAATCCAAAATTAGAGCACCATCTTGCAGTCAAATCCATAACCAAGCTCAGGATTGTAAGATACACCCACAACTACTGTGTCCTTCTAGCCTAAAGATAGGAAAACCAAACCACTAGAGATCCTCTGGCAACCTGATCTCCAACATGAAGTCTCTCCAAGAAAGGATAGCATGAATAATATAATACCATCTATGTAGTCATATATAAATAAGACCAAGGGAGTTTCATGAATGGAAAGGGAAACTCTTTCTATCCCCACACTACGCCAGTCAAACAAGGAAGTTAGGAAATCCACAACTATAGTGGCCCAATAACACTTGATGAAAACAATGAACAAAATAGTGGTGTGTCAAACACCTCTATGATCACTCTAAAGAGGAAATAAAAAAAAAAGATATGGTCATAGAGACCCACAACATAGATCAAAACTCATAGGTGGAATAAGTCACACCCAACTATCTAGAATAATAATGCCAAGAAGGGAAACACTCAAGGTCTCCAAATCACATCATGTGAGAAAACAAGAATCTCAATAAGTATACATGCCAAAAACCAAATCAAGCATTCAATCTCAACCATAGCCACATGAAATGTTCCTTAATATTAATAGAGAATGACATAACTCAAGAATCTAACTAATGCACAAAATGAGATCTGCCAAAAATTAATCATCCATATCTGAAAAATCTACAAAGAGGATCATGAAATTTCAAATCTCATTAACATGGTACACATTTTCTCATCCATCGTCCAATGTAGCTACTAAATTCCATACAAGGGAAGATTTGAAATTTTGTGCATTATTAAATTCTATTAATGCTAACATGCATATACGTCATTGTTAACTTGCATTCTTTTATACACAAAACAAGATTTCATGATAATTTAAATAAGTAAGATATACTCACTAACATATTTACAGCTAATCAATGACCACCACATAATAGTATGTTCTCTATGGTATTCTCCCTTTCACATACTATCAGAGGTCCATGTTGAACATGATAGAGTCACAAAATACAATATATGTCAGCAAGACCAAAAAATTGGAATAGTCACCATGAAGCTAAAAAGGAAAAAAACCAAATGTGGGAATTATCAATTCCAACAATATATCCCAAAAATCTGCACATTTCAACAATAAATAAAATGTGATGAATGTCACAATTAGGTAGATATAGAATTTTGGGTGACTAGTCCAAGAATAAGAAATACAAAAATTTGATGCTAGCCCACACAACATGTGGAAAGATCCACCAAAAAATGAAACAAATCATCAATCATGAAATACTTTCATGAAACTTTATGACCAATATCGGTCACATAAGAGGGAGTAACCGCCACATGGTACTGAGGAACACATCATCTCAACAATGTTAAAGAACATGTTCACACACACCAAATAATGGACCGTCTAAGGTTTCAATCATATACATCACTATAATTTTAAAAATGCAACAATATTATTTTGCAATATAATTTCCTTGTTCTTTTCCATGTAATGCAATAATTTCACTATGTAGGGTTTTAATCAGAAGAGGGTCTAAGAACAATCTCAAAACATATAATGAGTGTACAATACCAATTCTCCAGGAACACAACATGCATGAGGGTAATTAAAACCACAAGGTAAAACACACATAAGGTTGAAGCACGAGACTTGTTATCTCAAAGAGGTGCTTAACTCACTCACACAAGAGAGGTTACACAATGATGGGTCAAGGAATGTATGGAAAAAAACCAAAGAGGATCATCCCACATCATGGGTATGAAAAACATGCACATGCCAATAAAAATGGTGGTAACAATACAACATAATCCACCTCGCAAGGTTTAAGGTAAAAATCTCAACATCACACAAGTGACACAAAATTTCTACTGTAACTATGGCCTCTTTGCACTCAATGCAAGGTAGATATAATGTCACAAAGGAAAAAAAATCCAAATTCACATGATTCCATTGAATGAAACAATCCCAAAAGATGCAACACATCCATAAGCCAATAATTCCTCAAGAGATTTGGCAACCATGCAGAGTTGGGGACATAAGTCATTAACCCAAATTATCTATCATATAATATTAATTTCCACTCTACATAACCAAAGAATGCTTCTTTCCATAATTACAATGGTGCATAACTATCACTCTACAAGAGGAATGCATAACCATGCAAGAAATAGGATGTAAATGTATATAAAACATACATCATTTCTTTTAATATCACATCAATGCAATAATCAGCAAAATACATAGAGAACCAACCTCCACAAGTAGTCAAAAAATAGGCACTCAAGGCCTCGCATGAGAACCAATCAATGAATTTTCCCAAAGAGGATCACACAATAAATAATCCACTCAAGGGTAATGAAACACCCAAGGCCACCAAGAATCAACATAGGCAAGAAAGCTATCAAGCTATAAAAAATGGAAACATGACCCAAGTTTCCAAGACACCCATGCAATCGGACTACCTAAGGCTCACCAAACACTTAAAAACCAAGAGAACATCCCAACCATATGATTTGAAGTTCTCTCAAGAGGTTCTCACATAGGGGCATCATCCATTCTTGAAAAGTGCAAAGATATAGGATGCACTCTTCCTCAAATAAATGTCACTTGGGTCGATTCTTCTAGAACACTCAAGAATTCCAAGCCAAGGCACCCAAGTACCCACAACACTACTCATGTGCACTCACACACCAAAAAAATCAACTAAGAAGGAAACATATACCAAGAGATCCCAGTGTAAGATCATGGGTTGTGATACCAGATGTAATGGCCCGTTAAGGAATCCTTGGAAACAAGGGTTAAATATGCACATTGTTTTTTGATATAAGAGAATACATAATGTATCAAGTGCATAAGACAATTGAAAATATAAGGACAATAATACATTCTAGATATGACATGAGAATCACACCATAATCATACGCAAGAAGAAGGCTTAACAACTCTTCTAAAGGTTCCCAAGAAGCCTATACTCGAGTGTGAATGGAATAGGCACATTCACCCCATCTAATATGAGTTTAGAACACTTAAATGAACTTCACGGATCATGAATAGACCATCATCAATGGTCACCCATCAAGATGACCACAACACCCTCATGGAAATACAAGGCAAGAAGCTGACATCGAGTAGAAATGTGAAAATTTCACCAACAAATATGAATTCGATATGTTATGATTGGAATGGACTCTACTTGAAGAAGAGTATCTAGAACAATAATTAGGTTTTCTAGAAGAAGTACAAAAGTATCCACTATCCCAAAAATTATACAAGATAGACTTGCAATGAACTTTCTCAGAAATGAAAGAAGAATGACCGGAAATGAACTTTCTTCATAAAACTGAAAGAATATTGACCAAAAATGAACTTTCTTCCAAAAAATGAAAGAAAAATTACCCAAAATGAACTTTGGAAACTAGAAATGAAATTATAATGAGTGGAAATTTATTTTTTTCCCTAGAAATGAAATAATAATGACTGGAAACGAAATTCTACTTGAAGAAGATAATAGGACCTTCCGAAGGCCATAACTTTTGCATCCGACATCTAATTGACTTTGTTCAAAATGCATCAAAAATATCTTGATGATATCTATGATAAAATAGAACTCAAATAAACCTACAAAATTATCACTTTATTCACCATTTAAAATAATCAATAAAGGTCCAAAAGAAGATAGTCGTTGATGCTGAAAATATGCAACGACTAGGGTAAGTCAGTCCAACGACCGGATGGGCTTGCAGAAACCAACGTACAAAATGAAATGCAAGATAAATCCACATATTGTATTAATAGATACATGAATATAAAGGAATCATCCACTCAATTTCTATCAATAATATGAAGCAATAGGCTACTCTAAGAATCAAATGTGTACAAGTGCATATAAGGTCAAGTACTAGAGCAGGGGCACCTAATGAGAAGCCAAACAACAGTATAAAGACACCATGGAAGCATGGAGGATATGTGGGGCCTTGGAAGGAAAATAAAATAAATTTCAATGTAATAAAGTCCATAATGATGTATAAGGGCAATGAATGTAATAGATGGATGTAATATCCTGAAGGTCCTCATAAGGACCTTAGGACTAAAAACTTGAAATATGGACAATGTGATGTCTAAATAGGCTAGGAGATTCTAGGAGAGTTTAGAAAAATATTTGGAATCCATTGAAGTCAGTGGTTTTCAAATTAAAATTAAATTAATTCATTTTCCTAAGTTTGAAATTCAAATATTCAAAAAGTAACGACTAGTTAGGAAAAGTTGGGAAAATGGTTTTTAAGTGTTTACTGGCTTAAAAAAGACATGTAACCGATAAAAATCAGTTGGGGGATTTTGTATGGATTTTATAAGAAGGAATTTCATTATTTTACAATAGAGATTTGCCAATGGTACAAATTGTTATTGAGAAAGTGCAATAAAACTCAGAATTTGAGATAATTTCCTTACTTTCTTCGCATGTTTTGAGTTCTTAATAATTCCATTTTTATTTATGATGTGTTCAGGAAATTAGAATTGGTGTATATAAATATTTCAATGAATTAAGGATCCTTTTGTCTCAAATTTATTCACATTTATATTGACTGTCCTCTTAAATTCACTATTTTCCCATAACAGTTTGAAAAAATCTTGAATTTAGAAGCATCATTCCATGAATGTAATGATTATTTCTCATGGAATGATTTGTATATGAAATGTACATTATTTTATTAACATAATATTTTGAAAATGATTTGAAATGGCATGGTGATCACCAAGTTTGTGAGTGAAAACTTGAAGGAATTGCTTGGATTGGAACAACAACAAGCAATCTACCTTAAGGAGGACCATATATGATGTTGTGGGTTGTTCCAGAATGACAATTACATGGTGAATCCATTAGTGGTCAGTGTCAGAAGCATTGGGAAGTGGGAGATTTAGAAAGCCCCAGTTTTGAGGGTTGTTTGAAGCCAAATTGGGGTTTCATAGTTGTAGGGGTCAGAGGGATAAATTGATTGAATATTCCTTGCATTGGGGTCATTTTTGAAGACTGTTGAGAGTCTTGGAGTCTGGGGATAAGATCTCTTTATACTTTCTTTATAAAGTGCATGTTTTGGCCCTATCTTGAAATAAGGTACAATCAAGATTAGGGATAGTTGGTCCAAAGGAATAGTTTCAAAGAATTTGGTATGTTTTGTAAGGGGATAATAGGTATCTAGAAAGGTATTTTTTTCAGAGAGTTGTTTGGAGAATTTGGGAGTTAAGTGTCAAATTAGGTCACTGTTGGTATACAAGGAGCCTAGGCCTAATAGGGGTGTTTTGTAAGATGTGAGTGTTGGGTGGGGCTGCTAGCCACATGAATAATTAGTCCTTCTTGTGAATAGCCTAAGAACACCAAAAGCATTCATCCTTGGGCATTGGAAGGATCATTAGTCCATTTATTGTCATTTGAGTGTTTGAGGCCAAAGGGAAACCTTCATTAGTAACCTTAATCACTAACAACCCAAACTTATGCATCAAGTGGTATTAGAGCCTAATAATAGGTCTTGTGGGAGTTGGAGGGAAGAAGTCAACAGTCATGACACCCAAAAACCAAGTGGCAGGGGAGATAGAAGAATTAAGGGAAACATTAGAAGAGAAGGAAAGAGAAAAGAGGGAATGTGAAGCCACAAGGGAAAGAGAGGAAAGACAAATGAGGAGGGAGAGACTTTAGTTCTTAGAGAGGATAGAATAATTGGAGAAAGAAAGAAGAGAACCTAGAAGAGAAGAGGTTCATGGAGAGAACTATGAGGAAGGAGATTTCAATGAAGAACAAGACAATAGGGGTCATAGGGAAGAAAATGATCCTTAGGAGAGGAAATTCATGAGGTTAATCAAAGGAGTATAGGGAAAAGGTGGAAAGGGGAATGTTGACTTGCCAATATACCAAGGAAGGATGGACAATGAAGAAGTACTTGGATGGGTAGAAGCACTTGAGAACTAATTTGGTCTTGAAGATATGGAGGAAGACATGAAGGTGAAGTTGGATAAAGAAAGGATAAGGGGAACAACCCTCACATGGTGGACTAGTATTTAGAGTGAGAGGATAGAAAGGGGGTTGAATACAATCTCTAATTGGGACAAAATGAAGACTATGGTGAAGAGTCAATTCTTGCCATCAGATTTGGAAATCCAGATAAAGATGAGGAGGAACAATTTGAAGTAGAGAGACATGGACATCATGTCACACACTGAGTAGTTTCACACCCTAAGAATTAGGGGAGGGGTAGAAGATGAGGATGAGAAGGTGGATAGATGCATTAATGGTCTAAAGTATAACACACAAGATGAGATAGGGTTGAATGTGAAAAGGACCCTAGGAGAATGATTTCAACTTGAAATCAGAGTAGTGGAGAAGTTGAAGAGGAAAAGTGAGAGGCAGAACAATAGAGGAGGAGGAGCCATGAGAGGAAGAGGTGGCTGAACTAATGCAAACTTTCATAGCAGCAGTGACAAGGATAAAACCATCGATGTGGTAGATTTGGAGGAGGAAGAGGAGGTGGTACCTTCACAGGTAAATGTTTTCATTGTAATAAAGTGGGGAACCAATCATTTAGATGTCCTAAGTGTATTGAACAAGAGAAACACATGGATAGGAGAGCAAATATCACACAAAAAGAAGAGAAGAAGAATGAGTCTACAATAATTTATCCAGAGGAAGGAGAATATCTTCTAATGGGAAGAGGAGACCCAATTCAATCGACACCACAAGTGAGTGTTTATAGTACCGATTGCTTGATGAGGGGTAAGGTATGCAAATTAATATTTGATTCTAGCACACATAGAAATTTGGTTGCTTATGAATTTGTTAATAAGTTGAATTTGAAGACATTTCCTAATCATAGACCATACTATGCAACTTGGGTTAGTGCAAACCAAAATCTCTTGGTTAAGGAGCAAGTTTAAGTTGATTTTTCAATTGGTTCATATCGGGATAATGTTTTGTGTGATGTGATAGATATGAGTTTTGGACACATAATTTTTGGGAGACCATGGAAATGGACAAGAAGAACCATGCATGATGGGTACTTAAATACCTACATTGTGTATAAGGGCACCAAAAATTATGAATTTCATCCTTTAGTAGATAAGGGTAAAGAGAAGATCATAATTTTTTTTGGGGATCAAATTTTATAGGGGACTATCAACCATGACATTGGTTGGAAGATTACTGTCCATGGAAAGAAAACTGAGAACAAGGAAAATCCTAATGATGTAGGACTTTGGGACTTGAAATGTGTGAAAGTGGGGACCATTAGTTGTCCTCTTGAAGAGAATATGAAGGGTGATAAGGAGAAATAGTTACAGAGGAAACAAGTAAAGGAAATAGGGGCTAGAAAACATTCCCTCTACAAGCAACCATGTCTTAGCAAAGGGAATCCAAAAAAGTGTTTTATTTCTAACCATTTTTGTAATGTGAGAAAATTTTTGAGAAATAGGAAGAAGGTGAACTTGGAAGAATTTTGGGTCTTTGATAAGAAGATGAAGCCAAGGCATGATCAGACTGATGCATGGAAGAAGAATACTCCATCTTGGGACAAGAATACTTTCATTCTTGGGGAGTATGGTGCAGGGGCACCTAATGAGAAGACAAAAAATAGGATGAAGAAACCATGGAACCATGGAGGATATGTGGAGCCTTGGAAGGAAAATCAAATAAATTTCAATGTACTAAAGCCCATAATGATGTATAAGGGCAATGAATGTAATAGATGGATGTAATGTCCTAAAGGTTCTGATAAGGACCTTAGGACTAAAAAACTGAAATATGGAAAATGTGATGTCTAAATAGGTTAGGAGAGTCTAGGAATGTTTAGAAAAAAATTTGGAATCCATTGAAGTTAGTTCTTTTCAAATTAAAATGAAATTAAGTCAGTTTCCTACGTTTGAAATTCAAATATTCAAAAAGTAACAGCTAGTTAGGAAAAGGTGGGAAAATGGGTTTTAAGTGTTTAGTGGCTTAAAAAAGCCATGTAAATGATCCAAATTGGTTGGGGGAGTTTTTATGGAGTTTATAAGAAGGAATTTCATTATTCTACGATAGAGAGTTGCCAATGGTACGAACTATTATTGAGAAAGTGCAATAAAACTCAGAATTTGAGATAATTTCCTTACTTTCTTCGCATGTTTTGATTTCTTAATCATTCCAATGTTATTTATGATGTGTTGAGTACATTTTAATTAGTTTATAGACATTCTTAAATGCATTAAGTATCCCTTTGTCTTAGATTTATTCACATGATTTTTTACTGTCCTCTTAAATTCATTGTTTTCCCATAATAGTCTGAACAAATCTTGAATCTAGAAGCATCATTACATGAATGTAATGAGTTTTTCTCATGGAATGATGCATATTTTACATGTAAATTATTGTACTAACATAATATTTTTCATATGAGTTGAAGTGGCATGGTGATCACCAAGTTTGTGAGTGAAAACTTGAAGGAATTGCTTGGATTGGAGCAAAAATAAGCAATCTGCCTTAAGGAGGACCATATCTGATGTTGTGGGTTGTCTTAGAATGAAAATAAAATGGAAAATCCATCAGTGGTTAGTGTCAGAAGCACTAGGAAGTGGGAGATTTAGAAAGCCCTAGGTTTGAGGGTTGTTTGAAGCAAAATTGGGGGTTTCATAGTTGTAGGGGTCAGAGGGCCAAATTTATTGAATATTCTTTGCATTGGGGTCATTTTTGAAGAATTTTGAGAGTCTTGGAGTTTGGGGATAATATATCTTTATACTTTCTTTGGAAAGTGCATGTTTTAGCCCTCTCTTGAAATAGGGTACAATCAAGATTAGGGACAGTTGGTCCAAAGGAATAGTGTCAAATATTTTGGTATGTTTTGTAAGGAGATAATGGGTATCTAGAAAGGTATTTGGTCCAGAGAATTGTTTGGATAATTTGGGAGTTAAGTTTCAAATTAGGCCATTGTTGGGCTACAAGGAGCCTAGGCCTAATAGGGTTTTTTTGTAATATGTGAGTATTGGGTGGGGTTGATAGCCATATGAATGATCAATCCTTGTTGTGAATAGCAGAACACTAGAACCATTCAACCTTGGGAATTGGAAGGATCATTGGTACATTATTGTCATTTGAGTGTTTGAGGCCTAAGGGAAAAACTTCATTAGCAACCTTAATAACTGACAACCCAACCCTCTGCATCAAGTACATAAGCATCAATGAAACTATAATATGGACATAACTTAAGAGCATATAAATATGTACAACATGAGCCAAGTATAATAAAACATGGAGATCTCAATGCTCTATCACTCTCTAAGTATAGAAGAAGTCCACCACCTGTACATCGGTCCACAACAATGGTATAGTATTGCAACACCACCCTACCATGTGGAAACCTTAGGCCCACCCCACCATGTTCATAGAGATAGTAACATAACCACAAACACAAGATAAGCACTCATACCAAAAAGGGATACACTCACACCTAGAAGATGCATAAACTCAGTGGATGGTACAAAGGTCCAATGAAAGAACAAAATACGAGTAGGTCAAGGTCACTACTCAAGCTAGATAGGGTATGATGTTGAGACTCAAGAATGGAGTGTCATCACATGGATCATACAATCCCATGTGGCTTCCATAAATACTTCTCTCATCAAGGAATATCTACTATGCCAACACACATCTCTCAAAAAGATGACTAATTCTATTGGATCAACATCTACAAATGGTTCATGACTATCCTAGCTCACATCTCTCAAAAAAATGACCAATGAATAATGCACTGATCTTATTATTATTATGTTTTCTTCCCATTCATTTTAAGGTTATCACTTAATAAGATAACTCAACCAAGGGATACCCTTGGACCACTTTGTGTCGTAGCCCACCTTGGTGAGTCACTCCATCCCACTACTCCACACCTACCAGTGAAACACAATGTTGCATTAAAGACTCCAAAACCTCAATCAAAGAGGGAGATACAGAAAATAATAACACATGGATCCATTGGCCTTGACAAAGGGCATGGGTCCCAATAGAATCTTGTCATGACACACACTCAACTGGGCACTTTTCCAGTAGTACTGATTCATCGACAAATCCAAAATACACAAAATAAAACCATAGAATGGTTAATCCTGGAGGACAACACACTCCAATGTTTGGAATAAATTGAATAAACCAAATGGTAAAATTGGGTGGCACACAAAATGAGGTGACCTCAAAATTCCCCAAAAATCAAACTTGAAATAAGGCTTTATAATTAAACCCATTTTCCCGTAGGCACCCAACAACACACTAATCCAATAAAATTCTAGTTTCAGATAAACACATAAAAATGATCGGCATAAGAGTGTGAAAATTAAAATGAAAAACCCTAGTTACTCGTAGTGAGTCAACTAGGGATCTAAAAGCTACAAGAAAGTGGGGGAGTACTAACTCTTAGGCCATGAAGAAAAAGAAAAAAAGAAATAGCTTAAACAAATGTGAAATAAATTAAATAATAAAGGTTCTACCTTTCAGCCAGAGGAGAAACCTGAAACAAGGAGGAACAAAATAAATTTCTAGCTGAATCCCAAAGTAGCTCCACACAAATGGAAGTATTCGTGACACGATTACAATGAGCTGCTACCCACAAGAAATTGACAACCCAGTCAATCACAACGAGAAGAAGACTGAATTTCTTTAAGATGATTTGTAGAAAATTCCAAATTCTTTTCCCAACTCAAAAGTGTATAGTGAGTTAAAATAACTCTTTTTCCAAATATAAAGCACTTTTCCCAAAAATCCCTAAAGGAAAAATTAAAACAAATCACTTAAATATTTCCCACAAAATAAGAATTTCCCCAAATTAAATAAAATCTATTCCAATTAAATGGACTTCAATTACGATAAATTAGCCAACAATAATATATTAAATCCCCAACCACATAAAATCAACATTTAATTATAAATCATCCATGACAACTATGGGAACTCTAAATGCACAGAAACATCACTAGTCTCACACAATGCATATGAAATCTAGATTTACCACATGTAATAGAGGGATAATATAATAATAATGGGTACATCATCCATACAAGAATGGTATTGGTTCAATAATGAAAGGTCGGTAATACTATCTCTTGTGCCACTGCCAAGGATATACACACACTCAAATCTTGCAATTCAAGTAGAATGTGTATGGTACCTATTCATTGAAACATGCAACACCAAGTGTACCTTCTAACAATAAAATATCTAAAGCACATCATATAATAATAAAATAGTGAAGGCAAACGACACCATCATGTGGACCTCACAAAGGGGGTAGCTACAACTTCATCTCACTTCGTACAAACACACGAAGCATAATACATATCAATTGCATGAGAAAATAGTGAACTTTAATATAAGCATTAAATAATCAATCATAACAACATGAGAATATATCAATAGAATTAATTATTGAAATATCCACCAACATATAAGGCACAATACTATGGGGAAATCAGATATAATCATCAACATAATAATCTATTGTTTCTTAAAGAAAAATCAACCAGATATCATCATAAATAATCATCATTTAGATATGATCAAAATATTACTAGGAACATAATCTAACATTAAAATAAGCAATGATACATGTAACTAAAATGAGGTTCGATAATCAACTACATCACATAGTGCAACCAGTAGATCAAATCACAGAGATAAGATAGAATAACAAAATCATGGTACAATCTAATAATTTAGAATCTATATAATACCTCAAAAATATAAGCTATCATAATTAGGTAGCCACTGACACATACCTCAGTGAAACCATCAAATCACACCATAAACCTCATAATAAAATATATCTCATATATTCAATACCATCATGACCACAGTAGTAGTCTTAGAATGAGCATAAGAACAAACTGAACTGGGTGTATCTCACAATGCCAGTATAAAATCATAACATGGGAATGGTCACTGAATCACAAGCTCAACTCATCTAGTCGTATAGGAGAAAAAATAAAGCATCTAGAGCCAAAGCAAGGCATCACTAAATATCCCATCCAACTATATATAAGCATACATCAAGACAAAGGAACATCCATCGGGATGTCATTCAAAATTCAAATAGGAGAGATGCTACAATGTTTCTCACAAAAAATTTCAAACACATCAGAAGTAAATTCTCCCCCTTTATCAGATGTCAAACATTTTATACTTCTACCAAATTCATTTTCAACTATAGCATTGAATATCTTGAAATTTTCAAATACCTCTGATACATCTCTAAGAAATGCAACCCAAGTCAATCTAGAGTAATCAACAATGAATAATATAAAGTGCCTCTTGTAGACACCTAAAATTGGTCAGGTGTATTTAATCAGATTAAAAGGCATTTTTTATCAAATCAAATGGACTAATTCAATCAAAAGGGACTAAATCACATCAAATCAAAGGATCAATTAATAAACATATCAATTAATTAAATATAAGCCTAAAAGGGATAAATCAAAGCTATATAATTGATTTAATCAATTAATTGTATAGTTTAAATCAAATATCAAAATCAACCTATTCCCTTACATGGATAATTTAATTAATTAATTGAATTGATTAAATCCTAATTACCTTCGACAAAGGAGACAAGAATTAAAAGAGCCAATGAGAATCAAGGATTGAAAGCAGATGGATCAATCCAAACTTTGCAATATTTATCACTCATTTAACTCTTCAAAATCATCACCACTCAATATGTCTCTTTGTCCCAACCTTTGAGACCACCATTTAAATGGTCTCCCCGTTTGAAACCATTTTAAAGCCTTCCAATTAACCATGCTTTGATCATGATCAACTTAACTCTACCCCTACCCTTGGGAAATCCTATAAATACCATGCATTTTAAGAGCATGAGGAATCCTAGACATTCATGAGAAATTACATCTACACTATAGAGAATTTTATCAAGAGCATAGCATTTGAGAGCATAATTGAACAAGTTGAGAGCATAATTGAATGAATTGCATTGCAATTTGAGAGTTGAGAGCTAGATTTAGGCATCATCATACATCAATTTTTGTTCTAGGACTGTCACTAATGGACATTAAGGCTAAGAACTTAATTAGAATGCTTAGTTAGAGATCCATGGAATGCTAAATGTTATTTTGTCAATTCTTTGAGTTAAATTAGACTTTTCTTTCCATAGAATTGATAAATTGCAACCTAATTTCATTTAGGTATACTTTATATATACACACACCTCTCACCTTGAAAACCCCTTGTTCTTGTAGGACCACAAAGGTTAGTGTGCACTAAATCCAGTAAGATGGTAGATGAATAATCCTTTTCCTTAAATGATTCTCTTCTGCATTTTCCTTCTTGACATCTCTCATAGATCACATTATCTAGTTTGTATAGTTTAGGTAAGTCTCTTATTGCACATGATGAAATTATTCTAACTAAATTATCAAAGTTTATGTGACACATCCTCTAGTGCCAAAGCCGACTATCATTGGTCTGAGATAGTACAAAATATGCCAAGGAATATGTGCATTCACTTGATTACAATCTGCATAAAACATGAACCAGTGGCTAAAAAATGTATAGAAAAGATGCAAAGGAACAAAAAGCTCACTAATACCTATTTTCCCTAAATTTTGAACCCCTAAAACTGAATAAGAGGCTCAGCTATATACCCCCTCATGGGTATTTTCAAAAATCTAACTCCCTCCAAAAAGGTCCTCACAATCAGCTAGAAACCCTATTAAGGAACAATACATTCCCTAAACCTAGCCCCTAATGTTGGAATTTTAAAAATATACATCTCTTTTACAATACTTAATACCAACATATTCAAAACTATAACCCAAAACCCTAAAATATAACCCAAAATACCCAAAACCTTAACTCTATCACATATAATCTTAACCAAACCTTAAGCATTGACATCCCCATAACTAAGGTCAACATGAAAAATTTCAATGCAAAAATATCTCCACCCGTGGCATTGGCTGAGTTGTCGTGGCACTTGAAGAGGTCTGTTGTGCACTGTAGTCTGTAAAGGCATTAACTCCTCTCTAACATCAGATTTCAAATTTTGCCAAAACTAGGTATAGGCATTATTTTCACATCTCATTTGGATTTTCTTCATTTGGGGAAGATGTTTAGGGTTTTTTAAAACCCTAAACTCATGGCGCCACCATGTTGTGATTGTTTAGCTAAAAAATAGCTTCCTCTTTGTCTGTGGCTAGTAATGTGCATTCATGGAGTTCAGGCTCATTGCATGTAGTGGGTAATATTGTGAAGTTTAAAAGTGTTCAGGCTCTCTGCATGTACTTAGCACCTGGGTTCACTGAGGGCTCGAGCTATGCATAATACTGAAGTTACTTGTTAAGAATCAGAGAGCTCAGACTCTCTCCACTGTGGGCTCTCTTCTTGGATTGGAGTTTCATTCCATAATATATGGCACTATCCTAGGCTTCTCTCAGTTAAACTCAGGCTCTTTTTTATCTGTGGCACTTGAGTTAACTATGAAGAACTGAGAGGTTGGTCTCACTTCACCGCAGGCTCTGCAAACTAGATCTTTGTATGCCATAATATATGGAATTTTTTCATGCACATATTCGTTGAACTCATCCTCCAACACACGTGTGTATGTAACTTACAGATAAGTTACTCTCTCTCCTTTACTTGGCCTTTACACTCTGTTATTTCAATTTGAATATGTCGTTTACATTAGAAAGATCTGAACTATTTTCCATCTCTAATCACGGCTTTCATTGATCTGTTAACTCCACCATTATAATGATCTCTGAGGTTTCTTTTCAATTTGGGTATCCATGTTTTGTGGTAAATGAATCTGGGTTTTGTCATTACTTTTCTTTGTTATTAAAGTCGCCATTTATGTTCCCTCCATGATTTATGCTAGATAGACTCCTTTTATGGTTTGGATGGCTTGAGTTTGGAGATAACTGTTAGAAACAACTAAAAATTATTGGTTTTCATTCATTCTTTGTTTGAGCACTTTTAAAATCACCCACATACCTTTTGTTTTCTATCTGGAGTTGTGAGCCCACCTCTGTTGATATCTATAGTTTGCAATGAACATGTCTAAGAGATGTCTATTGTTGTAATAAAGAGATGAACTTTGAAATTTTTTTGGCTCTACTGGATGTCCATGTCTATCTTTTTTCATATAATGTCTTCATGTTCATTTGCATTCATGCTCAAACACCATCATTCTTTATTTAGAACCATGCCTCTTCTCTGTGCATATTATCGATACAGTATGATTGTTTGCCTCTTTGTTTCCACTATATGTTTGCATCTTTATTGAAACTATTCTTTGCCTCTATGCATCACATTTGATGTTTCTATCATATGGTTTCATACTACAAAAGGATACATAGCACATTTATATAGATTTATCACTTTCCATGCAATAACTACTCAGGGGGTTCGAGCACGGGCTCGTGACTCCCATGAGCAATATTGTGAAATCGAGCTCGACCCACAAATATGAATCTTTAGTTTCCATTTGCATAGCTCTATAATACATATGCATCTTGATTTTGAATTACATATTGTTATTCAAACATGAATAACATCATGTACCCATAACATTTCAATATACACATAAACTCTGTTATGTAAACATGCAAAATTGTACTTATTATCTTTCATTCTTGCATAAAATACTACATTTAAACTTATTTGGAATTGCATTTGGCAACATTAGATAATAACACTGTTTATTTAAACATACATTCTACCTTGTCACTTCTTTTACATTCTTGAATAGCCACTTGATAGCAGCATAGTAACACTGTTTATTCATTTTTATTTATTTTGCATATGACATTATTTTTAAAACATGAACAACAGCCTTACCTTTCCTTTTTGACCAGACATTTCAATAACATTATCAACATTCATTCCACAGCTTAAAACACTGATACTATTTTCTTGACTTCTTCTTGAATGCTAACATTATTTAGAATAAACACTTCCATTACTGAATACGCACTTAATAAAAAAATGGTATTGTTATTTTCCTTTCATCTTTACATATAACACTATTATGTAAACACGAATAATAGAATTTGTCTTTTACTATTTTCTTGAAAATCCATTTTAAAAATGCATTGATCATGTACAATGACAACATCATTTGGTTTTCACTTTTGATCAATACCAGTATCTCAAGCTTTTCCTTTAGATAAAACACTGTTTTGTTTAGTTCTTGCATATGTAATGCATATCTTAAAATACATCACTGCTGAGCATGCATATTATCTTCCATTAAATTGGAAGAATGTATATCACTATTTTTTTTTTCTGTTTCTCATCCTTATGCACTGTTATTTGAACAACATTGATATGCACATTCATTCCATTTCAAACAAAATTTCATTTAATCTTTGCTTGTACAATAACAGAGTACAGTGTTACCTCATTCTTTGATTGCAAGTAAAAATTCATCTTCTTCTCTGCACATTCTATTCTTTCCACATACATCTTCCATCTTCCATGGTATATGCATATTTTAGCAACATTACTTTACTTTGCATTTTTTATCAATAGAATTTAAACTTGTAACAACATGCTTGCATGTTGTACCAACCTTTATGAACTGCATCTCCTTCTTCTACATCTTCTCATTTTTGAACTCATGAACTCCTAGCATTCTTTCATAATGCATCTTGTGAGGTTCGAGCACGGTCTCATGACACTCAATGCATTTTTCTTTATCATCTACAACTAGTGAATTCATAGATCACGTTTCTTACTGCATTTGAATATATTTTTTCTTATCTTGCTTGCACACACCATCAAATCAACATTCTAGGTTAGTTGACAGCATCAACCAATCAATGTTTGTGTCTGAGTGTCATGTGACATGACATTCATGCATGAATGTTGGTTGATTGGTTGTGTTTACCATCTTAATATGTTGATGTTCTGAAAAAGGTTTCTTAGCTACAGGAACTAAATCCCTTTAATCCAGATTTTTGGTTTTACAAATGACAACTCTTGAATAACACAAAATGATAACCATATATAGTAAAAGGTTTCATGGAGTTATGTCCCTTTGATACTTTTATTTAGTTGATGTAGATGCATATTTTTTTGTTGTATTGATATTATTGGTATATTTACAGCTCTGAATGTTTGATTGTTGTATGATGTTTTGGTTTCCATGCATTTCTTAGATCCATTTTGGATCTAACATTTTTATATTTTCATGATGCATGACAAGACCCTAGACCTAGAATGCAAAACTGACAGGAGGACTTGGAAAAAGACACAAAGACTTTACAGAGTTTAGAAAACCAACTACCATAATACATAATCAAATTTTAGAAGGCAATGCATGGACCCCTACTCATGCTTTCTTTCCTGTAATTGCCTCTAAGTTTCAATATGAAAGATGTAATATGGAATAAACATTTGGCTTACTACATTTAGTTTGAATGCACAATGTAATGATCAATTATGAATTTGAAAATTTGTATCTGATCAATACTTAGAATACAATGTCAATGTTAATATGAATGCAAAAGAAATGTATTTCATATTCATTAGCTGAATAGTAATGTTAAAGAGGTGTACCTTTATGCAATCTTTTAATGTTTATAATTTTCATACTGCATGTGTACTTTATCTTCTGTATTCAAGCAACTCTGCAACTTAGAAAAACAACTATTCAATCCATAATTCAATTGAAGAAGTAGTGTCAACCTATCAATTTAGTATGCAAACTAAATTGGTAACAGTAATTTCGTAGGTCAACTCTTAGTAGACTTTTAGGGGGTTCAATAGATCCCTAGGGGTTAGTTAGGGTTGGATTTAGATAGTCCAATAATTGTAATATGGGTTGGGGGATAAATTTTGACCAATAGAGTGCCCAAACCCCAATTTTGACCTTTCAAAAAGTGCCTTCTTTGAGAGTGACGAGTTTGAGAAGTGTGCCCAATAATATTCAAGGCTAGGTAGAAACTTAGGTTGGAATTTCCTTTTAGTGGAATTTTGGGAAATTTTGGAGGTTGATTTCCCACTCTCCAAACTTGGAGACTTCTAGGTCAAGTTGGTGATGTTGGTGAAGGAAGGAAGGAAAAGTCAAGAGAGGAAAATCTCAACTCAACTTTCATTTTTCCATTTTCTTGGAGCAAGGTTGGTGCTCCTATCATGGAAGAACCATGTTTCTTGTTCTGTGTATTGTGTGTGTGCAAATATAGTATTGTAGCATGTTGATATTGTGAAGCTTTAAGTTTATTCATGGCTTTTTATCTGATTTCCTCTTTTCTATTTTGATTTTTTTTGTTATGTGTGTGCAAGGCCATACTCACCCTTGGGAGGGAAGAAAGTCTTGAGGGTGAAGGGTTTTGGGAATGCCCAAATAGTGTAGATTCTCTCCTCATGGAGGAGAGGGATATGGCATGGAGTATGAGATTCATGTTTCCATTGTTGTTCTACACATTTGGGGTCGATAAGGGAAGAAGTTTGGGTGTTTAATGAGTGAATTATGTTGTTTTATTTCCCTTGTGAGGGAATTTATCATGGATCTATTGAGCCTTGTTTTTTATTAAGGTAAAAATAGGTTTTGAAGGGACCCCGAAACCTTGTACAAAAAGGTCAAAAGAGATTTTCAAAGTTACACTCTATAACGAAACAAAAAAAAAGACCACCACAAGGGCTTTAAAACATGCTCCCTCAACCTGGACACAAAAGAAGATACTGAAAAATGAATCTAGCATGCTAACAATAAAAAACACTGCATAAAATAAATTATAGTTAAAACCAGCAATCCAAAAGATTCCAACAAGCAGCAAAACATCTGCCAGCAAATGAAAGCTCAAACAAATTATTTCTTCCCCTTCTGGGAATGAAGAGACATATCAAAAGAGGGTGGACATTTTGATTTTTTCTTTCCTTTAATAGAGGTCCACCCATCATCCACATTCTTAGGTATTTCTAGCGTACAATTTGAATCAAGATTCAAGTCTCCCAAAACCTGAGGCTGTCCCAGGAAAGGGCCAGGAGAATCCAAGGAGGTAGCATCAGAAGATGATTCAGTAGCTACCATTTCAAAAGAAACCAGTGAGGAGTTGCCAATAAGAGGAGTAGAATCCCACTACCCATAGAGCCTCAAACATCAGTACAAGGTAAGGGGATAGCTCCCATGGAAGAGCCATCAGCTATCCCAAGAGGCACATTGGTCTCATCTAACTCCTGAGAAGAAGAGACAACCTGAGAAAAACTTCTGATAGAGGAATCCTTCACAACAAACAATGTTGGGAGGAGGCCCCCTTCCACCAAGAAGCATGTTTTTTAATCTTTTCTAATCCACATTGGTTTGCTAAGCGACCAGTTTTAAAGCATCTCCTGCATCTGAAGGGGAGGCCTTCATAATCCAAATTTTGGATCCATGACCCTTTAGGATACACCAACTTTATCTTTACTGGAAGACCCTTGGACGAGTCCAAATCAACCAAGATCCTAGCTATTGAGCCTTTTTGAAGGCATGGTTATTTTTTATTTGGCATTCTACTATTTAGGTTCATGTTCCACCTTCACCCCTCTTCATGGGTCCAAGGTGATCCATTGTGCAAACCTTCAGAAATGGGTGTTTTTGTAAAATTGTGTTTTTGTGTATTCTTGTGTTAGTATGTTGGTACCCATACATTCTTAGTTCCCCAAGCTCAAGGGTGGTCTTGTAAAGACCTAGGTTGGGAGGTGATCCTCCATGGTCAACCTAATTTGTCTTGCATGTTTTCTTTGTTCTCATGGAAAAAGGACTTGAAAGCATGGAAGATAATAAAGAAGAATGGATTTTTGATATAGTTTATGTTGCAGATTTTTATGTGTAAAAGGGAATGTAAACCTTGCATTTACTAGTAGTTTTGAAAAATAGAAGCCTATGAGCTTGAGTTATTTTGAAAAGGATTTTCCTGTGTATTGAGTTGTAAGGATTGAAGAAAAAATTCATTGCTAAAAAGGAAAGAAACGTGTATACTTTATGTGGTTTTGGAAAAGACTCTTGTTGTAATTTATTTTTAGTTGCAGCTTTTTATGTGAGAAAGACATTAGTTCTTATAGTTGTTGCAAAGTTGTGGAAAATAGTCCTACATGGCTATGCCTATGTATTCAGGCCATTTTAGTAAAAGAAATAAAAATGAGTAATGTTATTACATGTATTATGCATGAAATAGAAAGGAAAGAACTTAATGTAACCTAAGAAAAGAGACGTTGATTCTTTTTAAATCCATAGATGATGTTTTTTTTAGGAAATAGGAAACTCACTGATTTTGTAGTAATAGTAATAAAAGGAGTTCATAATAGGAATCAAGTTTCTTAAAGGATGGAAATAATATACATATGTTAGTAGGTTGAGTTTGGTTAGTTCTTTGCATTTAGATTACCCCTGCATTCTTGAAATAAAGATCTATGTAGAGGAACATATTCACTAAATGTGTATAGTATTTATTTCATTGCAAAATACATGTTTATTAGGAAACCAAACATGTATTTCTGTTTAAAAAAAGTAGGAATTCTTGTGATCACAATCATATAACTGTATTGTAATGCCTCGCAGAGTGACTTTTGACACGAGGACATTGATGCACAAAAAACATGCAGAATAGTTTTTTTTTAAATAATAATTACACTGCATTAAATCAACATCACATACAATCCCATTTCAAATAAACTAAATAAAAACTAAGAATATAGGAATATAAAGATAATAATTACTGGTATACTCAACTAAGAATCACAACAATTATTACTACATACCTTAGTTGTGTTTCCTTGTCCCTCCCTATGCCCTGATACTTATATTTGCACATGTCTCAAATCTAGATGCAAGTCACAAGATTCAGTAACATTAATCATGTGATTATAAATATAATATTTCTTCTAACTCTATTAGGATGAGTAATGAATATCATTAGACAACCCTAAGGGACCAGACCTAAGTCTTGGGGGCTCAACATTGATGGCCTTGCGTACATTCACGCTTAGAGACTAGGTAACTCGACTATTCCAATTCCAAACTATCTATTCATAAAATAAAGAAAGCGGGTACGCAACCCTTTCTAGGGTCTTATTCCTTAGACAATTTTCCCATCGGCTACCACCCATTTACGTGGAACAGGGTATAATACACAAATCACCAACATTCAAGGGACCATAAAATATCCAAAAATATATAGCACAAATAAAGATAACTATGACAAGAAAACACCAAAGTCTTCCACACACAACCCAACAAAATAGGCTACTAGAGTACAATAAGGAATCATATAGCATTTAAGAATATATTTCCTGTTTCTCAAATATGAGTCCATTTCCAAAAGAACCGCACATGCATGGTCACCAATTAGCATGATATCAGATAATATGGTCCCACACCTCCTTAATATAAGATCAACTAAAATGCCTTACCAATAATTATAGGCAAGAAATTAAGACTATGCATAAAGGTGCATGTATGAAGCCCATAAGAGTTAGAAAGTGTATAAAAGACCACTCAAGGCTCTGTAGGAGATTTTGACATGAACACAAAGATATTCTTGAGCATAAAGAGCTTATAGGACCATCATTCTATGTAACAATCACCTCATAACTAACTTGATGCCTAAAACCCAATTCATCCATAACACATAAGAAAAGCTAATCATAATGTTTTCCCATCGTCCTCATAATGGTATAAAAGCTTACTAACATATTCATGACCATACAAAAAAAATTCCAAGAGAAGGATAAGAGCTTATAATTGTGTTAGTCTCAAACTATACTAACCTCCTATATCATCACAAATGATATAAGTAACCCTTGAATGAAACCAAAAGTATCAGTATTGCAATAGTACAACTAACATGTAAGATAATATAGTCTCACATCCAACAAATATCTCATATGCATGGTGAAGTACATATGTACAAATTATTTAAATTCCGTACTACTTAAGTGCATCTTCAAGTAAATCTATGTCATCTAGTAACAAACATCTTTCACTCTAGCTCCTAGTCATAAAAGATTGACATTAGGAGTCCATTAGACAAATTCCTATTAACACACGCACACACACACACACACACACACACACACACATCCTTCTGGTGTCTACTATATCCTTAATAACTATAAAGATTTTCAATAATTTAGGAGATTTACTTAGATTTCTAATTGCATTTTTTTTTAAACAAATAACATTGAAAGAGTAATCATACATTTCTTTTTACAATAATAACTACTTCTATTTATTGTAAGTAATAGTAATGTATCTAACATGTAATATGAAAGAATATCATTAGCCTATACTTTAAACCAATAGAATTTATTCTTACAACTAATAATATTTGAATATTCAATTATTTTATTTGAAGATATCATAACTAAATTAGGCTAACTAGTATTCTACAATTTTTATCTATAATTGAAATAAATTTCTTAAAATAAATAAGACATGACATAAAAAATTTATAGCACTAAATGGATCCATTTTTACATAGAAATAACAATAAATAAATCAGATTTACACAGAAATCTAGATTGGATTTTTATATAGAAATGTAGGCAATAAATAGATCAGTCTTTACCTAGACATCTACAGGTATAAATAAATCAGATTTTGAGTGGAAAGAAATCTGAAATGTTTTCTATAATTGTTGATAAGGAATGCTAATAAACTGATTGATATTAGATGCTACTGAAATGTATAGGATACATTATGTAAAAGGAACTCTCACTTTTGTGTTTTAAGAAACTATATACACCACCCTCAAACAAAATAAGGAGTGTGTTTGATTCTTAGAAAACACACAAGCATAAGTAGCAAAAGTGATTTAAGTTAGTATATGCTGAAGTGGATACACAAAAAAAAAATAAAAATTATTCACAATATGATTGGAGACTATGAGCATACAATAGGGATTAGAAGTTAACTTGATTTAAAAACATGGAAATAAGGCTTCGTTGAAATGGAGATCATGTCTATGGCCATAACGAAATCAACATTACTACATAGTTTGTACATACATCATGTCTCTGTGTTAACTGATCTGTTGTATATACATATGTCTTTTCATGTGTATATATAAGAGAACTGCCTAAGGTTTGAGCTTAATCTATACCTGTGTGTCTTGTTAAAATTTGATTCTGGAGATCTACTTCCATACTTTATTTTCACCCATCTTGCTTATCGAATGAGAATTCTGTAATGACTCCCCCTCTTCCCATTGTGCCCACCGAATTCTTCATGCCCGAATCTTTGGTAATTTTCTAATTAAAGTATGTAATTTTAACATAGAATAAAATAATAATTTAACAAAAATGATTAATATCATGAGATATTTTGTAATTTTCAGTATTGTTAATGAAATAATAATTTTGTAAAAAGAAAATAGATATTTGTATTAATCTTATCATTTTCAATTAGATAAATGATATATAGTTTTCATAATAATACATTTATTTATCAACCACCAAAAACAACAATGTCACATATGAAATTGAAGAATATATTTAACTATCCTAAGTTTTACATATATGCAAAAAACCATGAGAAAATATGGAGGGTTTACTTACCTACATTGCTCTTCAATGAGTTGGAGAGGCACTACATGTATACACTTCAGTGCAATCAGTCTCTTTATATTGAAAAAATTTATCTAGCTGCATATATATATATATATATATATATATATATATATATATATATATATATATATATTATAAACCTAATTAATAATCTAAAGAAAATGAAACCATTAAATAAAATTTAGAAAAAAACCAAACCAAAAAAAACATTAAATAAAAATGAAAAAAAAAGAATTTTATTGGGGCCGGGAGGGGACAACACCCCCCTCCCCCAGTAACCCTTCTTTTGAAAGAAGAGTCAGGGGAGGGTCAGCCCCCGCGGCGGATGCCACAGCCCCAACGACCTTGACTGCTGGTCTGTGGCAGACACTATGGCAGCGGTGCACTAGTGCACCACCACGGGGCCGGTCGTGCCATCCCAGCCCGCCGCCTTGCGCCAACTCAGACAGCCTCTCTACGACCATTTTTTTTAAATTAAACCGCACAGCCTTTGAGATACAAGGCCGCCCATGACAACCTCTTCCCACCTCTCACCCATATTAAAATATTAATATATTCAGAAATATATAGGCTTATTTACATATATGTAAATATGAATATATATTTATGTATATAGATTCAGAATCCTTCCATCCCTCCTTCCTGATTTGCCATTAAACCTGCACTCAAAAAGATAGAAGATAAAAATCTGCAGCTAGGGTTTCAAAATTTTGGATGAATAAAATTATTTAGGTTTTTAATTTATACTTCACATTTTCAGCCCAACCCTAATTTCAAATTAGGGGTAGGGCTATCTTAACTGGGTTAGTTGGGTATATAACAATATTCTAATGAGTAAATTTCTCTTTATTTTGCTTAAATTAAATAGAATTTAATAAAAATTTAGTTATGGGTTGAACTCTCCTAAAGTTGTTATTTTATTCTGTTGAGGCCGAGGTTTATTAATTTAAATGTGATTATGTAGAAAGGTTAAATTTAAATAAGATTGTTGATTAAAATTTAAAGATTATGTAAAATTATTTTATTAGACTTTGGGGGGACATCTATTAAGGTAAACATTTAGCCTAGATGATTATAGTTTTTAATTAAACCGGGTAATAAATAATTAATGGGAGCTTTTAAATGAACCCATGTTGTGAGTGAAATTTAGGAAATAATTTAGTGATGTTATTAAATAAGGCTTTGGGCAACTTTAATTATTTGAAAATTTAAATGTGGTATTGTAATTGAATAAAACTCCATTAAGTGTAATTTTCTCTTATTATAAGTTACATATTATAGTTAATTCTAGTTGAAACCAAATGTCCCCTTTATGATCTAAGTTTAAAAATTAATTTTAAATTGAACTAGGAGGTAAAATGATGATTCTCTTAATAATTATATTTTTGAAGGAGAATTCCGATTTAAGTATATGGGTCTTATTAAAATAAACTATTAATAACATTAGTGACCTACAAGAGTTAAGATCTGCGTCAGTTGAGATTTAATTAATTGACCCCTATTGTGTAGTATTAATTATGGAATAACACAATGCCTAATGTACCCTCGCGATCATTATTTAACAATGCACTCTAGAGAGGTTGCGTAGGAGTTAGTGAGATTTGAGTTTTAAATAAATCTAATTATTTAGGTGGGTAAATCTGATTGTTTAAATACTCTTGATTTCTAGTAACCCTTATTACCAAAGTTAACTATTTTTAATTTAACCTCTCCGAGTTATGCTTAAATATGTTTGGAGATTCTTTTGACTGAGATCGATAACCTATTCAGATTAGATCTCTCAACGGAAGTTGACTAGCCTGTGCTCATCGTGATTCCCCTTGAGGATCCACTCATTTTTATTTTTTTAGTTAACCAAGTAAAATTTTGCGTTTATCACCACAAAAACTTGTAAATGCAGTAAAATTTTAGTTTAAAATTAAAAATTGAGAATTTGTTGGGGTTTTGTCCTCAATTTTGGGCATGATAGAATCAGTAATCTAACAATTCCAACTTTTCATTAACCATTCAACCACTTGCATAAAAAAACATTCATTGACTGAAAATATTAAGCAATAAGAATAAACATCCACAATATAATAACACCAAATTTTTCTCGTGGAAACCCAACATCTAGGAAAAACCATGCGTGGGGATGACACCCACTAAAATTTGTACTCTTCTAAAGTATGCCTGGTTAAGAACTTAGCCTTGTTAAAAGCCTACAATAATTTTGGTTAAAATAAAGACCATGTTAGGAGTCACTTGGTCAAGGGATTTACTTCTATCCCTATTAGGATCTTTACCCAGTTAGGAGTAACCTAGTTAAAGAATTTCAAATCCTAATCAAAGAGTCACCCTATTAATGGATTTACAATTTAGACCTGTTAGGAATCAAAAATTAAATGATCTAAGAAAATGCCACTTCCTTTGCTAATACAGATCTAGTTCAAGCTCAATCTTTGCTACACATGCATACACACTTCTATTTTCTTCTTCTTCTTGATCACACCTCTACATCCACGATATACACTTGTCTACATCATTTTACATATTTATACAATACAAGTACATTAGGTCAATTAACCACCTTACAAAACATTTTACAATCATTCTTGCTCAATGAGAAAGCCCTAAAATGTGTTACAAATATAGAACACTTTCTAACAAACTCAGTTCGGCCTTCTAATTCATCATACATCAATTTCACAAAGAAAATTCAAAACAAAATATATTCTTCAATGTTCTTGCACAACCTCCAATAAATTTGATTGCAAATGATCAAAAACATTGCAACTCATCAATCCTCATTGATCAACAACTACACCATGATCCCTTAAACACATAAATACTCATTGCAATACAGAACATCATCACCGGTCAAGGATCTAACTAACTATTCTAAAGAACACCTTTAACTCTTTGTTGAACAACCTTCTGTCACTTGAAAATTTCCTTCCAATCACCAAAACATGATGCGGTCACAACCACAAACTCATTAAATATCCAAGATACACATATTATGACCACGATATCTTAATCCAAACACTGTTGAAAAAATCATCAAATCATTCTTCTCGTGCAACATCCTATTCTTCCTGTTAACCTATCAACCTTCAATCAATCATAACTCACTCAATACATAAGATAAATATTTACGGTCATAGATATAGCATCTAGAGACATCACTTAGTCTTCCTGTATGACTGCACACTCCAATTCTTTCTACAAATCAGAATTCTATCTCTTGAATATACATTAGCATAGTAGGTACACAGTCAACCAACACAAACACTAAATTAACATCAATGATGACATCATAATTGAGCAATGTATCATCAATTCAACATAAAAATCATACACTACATTAGTGTTGGAAATGAGTTGATTAACTAAGAGGGGAGGGGTGAATCAGTTACCACAAAACAAATCCAAGTCCCTTAGATGTCTTAAACAAATTTAACACTGTTGCTCGGTTAACATAGATATTTCACTGTCACTCGGTTAACATAGAAAATATTAAGATATTAAATGTGATTATCTTTAGTAAGTAATTATAGAAACATAAACCATAAATCAAATGAAATGTATACAGATAACACCAAGATTTAACGTGGAAACCCAATATGGGAAAAACCACCAATAGCAACTAGTCACTGTTTTTCACTCTTATGAAGTGAGCCATGTTAGGAGCCAACCCTGTTAAAGATTACAATAAAACACTATTAGGTGCAACCCTGTTAGAGGATTTAATCACCCTATAAGGAGTGGCCTTGTGAGAGGTCTTTCAACACTTCAATGTAGAAATGTCACCTTCTGAGAGGATTTACAAAAGACTATTAAGTCTACTTTGTTAAGAGATTTTGATCACTACTACAATTGTTAGAAAGTAACAATGGATTAACCTATTCAGATCTCTATTTTGGATTAAATACTTGATCCTCACTGATCAGATATTCTGTTGCAGTCCTCTGTATTCTTTCCTCAATCAGAATCCCATTTGATTTCACCTTCACTCTTCATATCACACTTTATATATATATATATATATATATATATATATATATATATATATATATATATATATATGATAAGCCTTGTCAACTCGACCTTAATATCCTTCCAAATAAATAATAAGACTCATGTTTGTCGGCTGTATATGAATAATTATCCATAAAATATAAACCACTATTAGTCGGCTGACACTAACTGTTTTACTCAGTCAACACTGAAATTCTTCAATGCACGACCAACACTGTAATGCCTGAGTGAACTCGGTTAGAACTAAAAATCACTTTGGTCATCTTCAATGCCCGAGAGAGCTCGGTAGACACTGACTGTGCTCAGATAGGATTCGACATCTGTGTAAACATCACTATACTTGTGTAAACATCAATGACAATACACAATTGAATAATTGTCATTAACAATTAGTTATTCCAACAATCTCCCCCTTTGGCACTGATGGCAATAGAAATAATACCAAGTAATCATCTAGCTTCTCTTCTAGATATTAAAAACAATCTCCTCCCCCTTAGCTGATACATCTTTTTTGTTCTCTAATCTCGATCTCAGGTACTTCTATGCTCTTCTCCCAAACATGTTTACTATATTATGCTCTTCTCCCTCTTTTAAAACAATTCTAAAGGCACAATATGCCCAATACACCATATGTTACAACTATCTCATTCTTTGTCTGACTTCTCCCCCAAGGAGTAGTCCCCTAATCATCAATCCACAGTGAAAGATATGGCAATAAATTCAATGGATTGATGCACCTACAACATATTATTTTTGTTTAGGTAGGGGCATAACCCCTAGCTTACCTCTAAGGTACTCAAAAGCATCCTTAGGTATGTTAGGATTAGGTAATATTGAGAGGGGAATGAATCAATATTACAACACTTTAATTTCAAACTTAACAAATTCGAGCTTAACCATGCAATTATTGAAATAAGAAGAACATACACATAAACTAAATAACTCATAATACCATGATTTTTTAACTAGGAAACCCTGACCCAGTGGGGATGATACCCATAAATAATGCACTAAGAGTATATTTTCCATGTTAGGAGACCTAGCCCTGTTAGGAGCTGGATATTACATTTAGCACAAATCCATATTAAAGGATAGAAACCCTGTTAGGGGTAATACAAGGATCTCATTGCTCTTACAATGCAAAAATGTCTTTACAAAGATTTATAAAAAAGTGAACTAGACAAGCATCTTCTATGCATAAGTAGTCCCATTTATAGCTCACAAAATCCTCTATTTGATTATGACATCACAATGCATCTATCTATTCCACACACATCTTCGCATCTCAAAACATATTCATATATATATATATATATATATATATATATATACACTTGATCTCATAACCTTTCCAGTTGGCTCACAAATACATCACATAACATGTCCAACACTTAATCAAATAGAAAACACATAGCCAGTGATCATACATCAACAAAAGTAGGGTAGGACCCAAACCAAATCAAATGTAGCACTTTAGGAATCCATATGTTACTCCCATAAACATTGCGACCACTCATCTGCCCTATTATACTACTGTAGTATCTTTGTGTAACCTCATCAAGATGTAACTCTCTCTAGTCAACTCCGAAATGGAAGAGACCTTAACTGAAGGTCTACTACATCCCATAATACATTCCTCTAGGCTTGCATGACTTAATTCATCACATACGATTATCATTAGGAAAAATTATACAACTGCACTGATGACTTTAATTTTCCATTAGTATGCAAACAACACTTTCGGTAAGCATACACCGAAACACAGGACATGAGAAAACTGAAGATCAGATAGAAAGAGATCACCAATGATGACTAAGTGCAAAGAGAACCGACACAAGCTTGTGTCTACACTAAAATTACAAAATAGAAAGATAAAGAGGAACCCGACAAAGGAACCCAACATGTAGGATACAGTGCAGACTGATGAGATAGTTAAGGTGCAATTGACAGAACAAAACTGAAGGAAAGTTAGAGCATAACCGACAGACAGAAACCGAAAGTCGGTTGTAGACCACAAAAAGTGGATGTGACTTCCAAATCAGATAAAGAAAGATTATTCTATTTATAAGATATGGATTTTTTTTAAGTCCATTTCTTTAGGGACAAGAAACATGAATGTAAGTGTTTTAATCAGTCTAATTGATTTAAAACACATAGACTAGGAGATCTAGGTACAAGTTGTAAACCTGATCTTAGAGTTAACATTATTTTTCTCAAAACTTGATGATGTCAATCTATGTTATAAATAGATGATGCAATCATTCATTATACATGGATGAAAAAGGATGTGAAGAGAGATGAGAAGATGAATGAAGCCAATGAGCACATCTATGGATCAGATTGAGAGTTTCAAGACCAAGAACAACAAAAGGTGAATTTGGTTATCAGAACCAAGAACATAAGATACCAAGAATTAGAGGTATTACTCAATCACAATTAGGTGATAATATTTTTATGTAAACTAAATTGGATCTATATCAGCAATAGGAAATTGCATTTACTAGGTCAATTTGTAATTTGCTATCATTCTAACAAGTGGAGAAAAGTGTAAAAATTCTTTCAAGGAAGGTGGATTTAATAGTCCAACTACAAATCTCTTAACCGAGTGCACACTCAACAGTGTTTCTAAAGCTCTTATAAGAGTACACTTTAACAGGTCTCCACTGATACTCTTAACATGGTAGATCATCAAAAGTGATCAAATTGTAAGCCTTAACCAGCCCCTTCCAATCTGCAGATAGTGAAGATTTTGTGGGTGCCATCCCCACCGCAGTTTTTAATTCCTAACAGGAGTTTTTTGTGATATCATATCTTGTGTTATGTGTCAAATTACTTTCATGAATGTTTCTATGAATGTTCACATGTATGTTAATGTTATGAATTGATATAACTCACATCAAGATAGTATAGATCAGATTGAATGGATATACAATTGATTACAAATGTTAATTGATTAAAGGATACAAAAGTTTTAGAGGTACTGTTTCACTCCTCCCCTCTCAGTACATACTTCCCATTAATCCCAATAATTGGTATCAGAGCTAAGTCTCTTCTTGGAAAGATTAAAGACTTAAGAGAAAAAATCATACAATGGAGAAGTACAAACTTGATAAAAATATTGAGAATAAGAAGCTTCAAATTCAGATGTTCTATGAATAGTATAAAGAAGCCATAATCAACATGAGACAACTGTTAGATGAAAGAAAGAATATGGCATCTCACTGTAATGAGACAGATTATTATGAGGAAGAGATGCCAGATTTCTTTGAATCTTTAAGATAAACTACAAGCAAAGCATCAGATACATCAGAAGAAAGCATCACAAGCCTAACTGAAATCAATCTACATCTGGCTGGACAAGTTAAATCTATGCAAATTGGTCAAGTGACACAAATGGTAAGAATGATTGATGTCATGAACAATGCTAGACAAGCTGTGAAAGAAAGAACACTAGCTATTTATGATAGAAGAAAGATTACATAAAAGCTACAAGAAAAAGAGTTTGAAATACAAAGACTTATAGAGCATCACCATGAGATTACAAATCAAATTATTCTTATGAGTCAAGAGGCAAATAGAATAAATGCTGAACTCATTGAAATAATAGAAGCTATTGGTTAATTGAGGGGTGAGAATGAAAAGCTGAAACATGAAATAATAATTCAGGAGCATCATAATGAAATTATCAAGAAAGCTAAAGAAAGGAATAAAAGAATGGATGATTTTCTTGAAGGACAACGAAGATTCAACAACAATATCGATCTAGGTTTTATTGAGAATGGAGAATCATTAAATCAAACTGATCCAAAGAATGTATATATAAATTCAAGACCAAGAAAGCTTACATGCAATCATTGTGGAAAGCAAGGCCATACATCAAATGTATGCAGAGGAAAAATGAAAGGCATTCCTAAATCTACATCTTCATTCATAGGTTTCTGTTATAAATGTAACAAGAAAGGACATAAACCATATGAATGTAAGTATGAGATGAAACAACCAAAGAAGGAAATCTACATGGACAAGTACCATCCTACTTGCAAAATGAATGGGCACACAACTCTTGAATGCTGGAAAAAGAAAAGGCAAGCATGGAAGCCTAAAGGTCAAGAAACTCCCTATCAACCAAAAAGAGCCAGTAATCAGTATGTATGGGATTACAATACTTGGACAAATTGTACAACATGTGGAAGATTTGGTCACATTGATGCAAACTATATGAGACAGTGGGCTAGAAAGTCTAGAGGTTGGACTAACCCCATAATATTTCAATTTAATTAATTATTTAAAATAAACTCCAGATATAATTAAATCATTAATTCAACTATAATCCATTAATTCACAAAATATGGAAAAACACTCATTAATCAAAAATCACCTGAAAACATAATCAAGAAATACACACACAAACACAGGAGAGAGGGTATTCGAATTCTGTCAACCTAGACAAATCCAGATAAGGTAGTCATACTGAAACTCATCCAACATTAGGATGATTAGGCTTAGGTTAGGGTTTTGGATCTGTATGTTACCTCCCCTCTTTACCATTGAGATGAATATTTATAGGCACACTCACTCCTGCTAATTTAGGGAAGATGATGCCCTGTACCTGCAATCCTGTCACCAAAAGAACACGCATGTACATACATAATATAATATCACAATCAATGATAGGGATCGGTCAAACGTGTGGATCTCGCCAAAGCAAGTAACTATGTCTCTGTCCTCTACCACAACAACACATCAACACGTACAGTCACATATAAGACAACCATACACATGCAAGTATGGGGTAAGTATATCATAATCTAAAATTGACAAATAATAATCAACAAGATAACATCATCACATCTATCTATGCATAAGGTAAAATCATGACATCATAAACAAGTATCATCATCAAATGAAATAACATCAGCTCACATGAAATATGGCCTAGAAGA
>MU227423.1:1332432-1362117 GCA_018584345.1 Thuja plicata
GATGTGTCCTCACCCATGCTTGAGTGCTAGTATAGGCTAAGATGGTTTGGAGAAGATGTTAGTTGCCCTGCGAGGTATCTGACATAGTTAGTGGGCCTTGTCAGTATGAGAGGACATTAGCTCCGTGCATGGTCACTTGGGTGCCGAAATCCGTTGTGATTATCTGGGTTGAAATTAAGGGTAGACCTACATGATGACACCTTCCTATACACATGCTAGATTTCCTACGTTGTCAGTTGCCTCTGGATTAGTGACTATTACCTTTTGTGATGATTAGTACACGGGATTAGAGAGCTATCAGGATCCCTTGCTTAGTGGTTATGCCTTGTTGGTTTTGGATATCCGATTGGGATCTGTTGTTATCTCCTCAGCATGGTGGGGTGGACCTTTGTGGTTCCACATGGATGGGTGGTAGTGATTCTTTATCCATTGAGATTCGACGTCCTTGTACCAGGTGCTTGATGGTTTCTTGCAGATGAGCTCTTTATGTTCCTTCATCATTTATTATGTAATTTGATTATTGTATATCTTGTATTAGTGTATCACATGTGATACCTAATCTAGAAATTGTAATAGTAAGTAGATTAGAGTGATTACCACATACCCTGCGACATGTGCAGTGGATGTGAGTTTATGGTGGTTTCATGGTTATCCATGAGGATTGTATTTATGGTTATGTAAGTTGTATTTGTTATGATTAATCAGATGGAATATTTTGTTATATTGTTAGTTGTGTTTTGCTTTAAGTAATTCAACATCATGGGACCCTAGAGTCGTGTAATCTTTGTGAGTGTAAGACATGTGTATAAATGGTAATCACTTCTGCATGATTGTATGTTTCTTTATGTTAACTTTAAAAAAAAATTATTCAGCACACATAGTGACATGTTTAGGTTAATCTCTCTTGGGTTCCCTAGCGGGGTGTTACAATGTATGGGATTACAATACTTGGACAAATTGTACAACATGTGGAAGATTTGGTCACATTGATGCAAACTATATGAGACAGTGGGCTAGAAATTCTAGAGGTTGGACTAACCCCAGAATGACATGCTTACAATATCATAAAGTTGGTCATCTCAAGAAAGACTATAGAGACAAAATGACAGAAACAAGCACATATCCCAATGGAAACACCATTGAAGACATCTAGAGGGCAAGAGACAAAATGTGGAGAAAAGCTTCAAACAATGATGAAGCTAAATCGAGCAATGCAAATGGTGACACCCCATCCAATGGTTCTGGTGACATCACCACCCCCACCTAAGAAAAAAAATTAAGTATGCAACTGCATTACCCCAATCCATTACTTTACATAAGTTCCATAATATGTTGATATAATGCCAAATTAGCATAAGTAAAGATGCATCATGGTATTACTTGTCAAAAATCTAGGATAACTATGCTATCGGGTATTCATACCAAAACCTATCGATATACACTCAAAGATAAGACTACCTACACTTACAGAGAAGCGTTGGTTTAAAGAAAAGTTTCCAGTATAAATTGAGCCTCATCAGTAATCAAGAAAAGTGAACAAGTGGTTTGCAATACCAAAACCCATCGGTAAAAGCAAGTGGAATAACGACCACTCTGAAATGTCATGTTGTCACAGAAAGTGAAGTCTTCATCGACAAACTCTGTCTTCATACACCGAGGAGTTGGTAAGTATTTATGACACGTGTTTTAGGGCATCATCTATAAATAGGGAAACAAAACAACTCATTGTTCATGAAAACCAGAGTAGAGTGACCAAGGCAATTTTTGAGAAGAGAGCGACTGAATCACATAGCGATCACAAATCAATGCACAACACTCCAAAGAAATTTAAGAATCTTTTCAAGAGTAAACAGTAATTTCTACAGAACTGACAACTTTGTTTTTGCGCATTTCACAGGAAGCCCTAAATTTTGGAAATGGCCTCGACATCAAGAACTATGAAATCCAAGAACAAAAAGAAGGATGAGTTCAATCTCATCAAGAATTTGGCATGTGAGGAACCTAACTACAAGATTCATCCTGAGGTTGCCTCACAACCCGATGATGCTGGAGCATTCTCATGCATACCAGCTAGGGTTTTTCTCATGGAAGACGTTTGATCTTTCATACACTGCAAGATTGCAGAGATAGGAACTTAATAAGTTGAAGAAGCTTATATGAAGCTATGCAATTAAGATGGAACACTGAAAGATGAACATAATCACATAGAAGTAAAAGGGCTCACCAATGCCCTAATGTTCCTGAAAGTATTCAAAACTGAGTGGATTCGGTTAGTGCTAAGCTGAACGCATAACCACAAGCTATAGCTTGATGAACCAAAGGTGATAACCCGAGATGTCATCCATGCGGTCACGGGTTACCCCATAACTGAGAAAGTAAAGGTACTGAAGCATCCACACAAGGCTGAGACCAAGAAGATGATAGGAGCCAAAAGGGATGGCAAAGGACTTTAAGTTACCACCATAACCGATGATGAGATCAAATTCGGTGCATGCGTTCTAGGCTACTAATTATTCCAAGCAAGCAGGTTGAACAACATAGCATCAGGTGCAGTAGACACAACCTAAAAAATTGTGAAGAAGGGAACACAATTAGACTTATTCGGACTTCTGCTAAATTATTTGAAAGATAACTTAAAGACTATCAGGAATGCGAAGTCAAACACATGTAAGTTTGGCTCACTCATAATGTGCATTTTCTTCTACTTTCAAGAAACATTCCCATCGATAGGAGATGTGAAATGGGATAGCACCAAACTAGTCACCATGCAAATCAGTGAACACATAGCATCACTGGGAGATAACTTTGAGACAGTCATGGATGAATACTTCAATGTATTCAAAGAACGAATGCAAAAGAGAGTAAGGATCCCCGAACAACTCATTGAGAAATATAAAGATGAGATATGTTTTATGGTTGATACAGATCATACATATATCAAGCCTGATGTACCGAGGATAGCTTGGCTTCAACCATTGGAGTATGAGATAAACATTGATCTTGCAACTAAGGCAATTGATGCCTTGATTAATGAACCACTAGATAAGAAACAACCCAAGTTTGGAACATATGAGGAGGCCAAGACAAGAACAAAATCTAGCCTGGTTGTTAAGAAAATTGTCAGAAAGAAGGAAAACATGGTGAAGAATCTCAAGAAGATACTGTAGGAAACCAAAGAAGAAACTGAACAGGATGAAGAAGTTGAACAAGAGGAAGAAACCGAAGAACAATTATCTATCGGTAAAAATGAGGAAAAAGATGACTTTGAAGAAACAGAGTTAGATTCACCACCTCCTCTACCAATTAAGAATCCAAGGACAACAACTCCTTCTAGAACAAGAAGCCAAACATCAAAGGATTCAAATCCTTCACCTTTGAAGAAAGAAAAGGTAAGAACATACAAGAGGAAAGCTGCCACATCAAAGAGAGGGCTAAACAAAAGAGGAAGGAGGTTCATTAGAACCCGAGAAGATATGGAAGACACTGACCATGATGAAGCTATATAGGCAGAAAGTGTCAAGGTAAAAGATCTTGAATCTATTGATGACATATGCAAATCTATTACAAATTCAAAGATTAGAAGATGGTTGAAATTAGACCTAGAAGATCAGAATAAAATAGAGGATTCCATCATAGAAAAAATGTACAAGTTTAAATATGTACTGATTCAGTTTGAAGGCAATCATGTACCAATAGAACTATTAGACAGACTATACTCCAGATGGAAATTTTCTTTGAAGAATGAGAAATAAATAAGAGAAAGAGTACTTGTTACTCTCATGCCACCTGAATCAAAGAAGGTAGAAATAGATGAAATGATGGATAAGTACAAAAAGGAGTTATCACCGAAGTTGAGAGCGTATAAATTTATTGAAGGAAAAATTATAGAGCTAGAACAAGACAACCATAAGAAATGGTGTAAAATTATGAACATACCTACTAAGGAGGAAAGCCCCGACAAAGACCTACAACAACAAGATGTTGATAAGGAAACTCAAGACACCACAAATGACAACATTATGGATACAAATATTATTGACATTATCGATGATGCAGCAGAGGAAGTTCATAAAGTTGAAGCTGTCACTATTGCAAAGGACACAACTGATGAGAAGGGCACAACAATTGATACTGCACAAGTAAACATTCCATGCAACATGCCAATATTGATACAAGCTATCAATATTCTACAAGAATCAAAAAATTCACCTGGAAAGGATACTCCCAAGGATGCAGGGGAAGAAGAAAAGAAAGACAACACTGACGGTCAGAAAGACATCGGAGCTACTCAAAATGTAACCAATACTGATAAGGATACTGGATGAGATACAGAAAAGGATGTAGACACAATAGATAAGAATGTGGAAACAAAGAATGATGAAGCTAAGGACAATGATGAAGAAGACAAACCTAAAGATGGTACTCCTAAGGAAACTGAAAAATGTGCTACCAACGATGTGAAGGTGAATATGGAGACATCTACAAACACCCGACAAGATGAAACTGACACCAAGCAGCAAAAAGAAGCACAACAGGTAACTTCATCGAGCACAACTGAGAAACCCAAGAAATTGGAAATAGAATTACATTCAAGTGATTCAAAAATGAAGAAGAAGAAATCAAAGAAGAATAAGTTGGAAGTCACCTTGGATGAAATTATAGAAATACCAAATTGTGACCCATCTACACTTGATTTTGAAGCATTACAAGAATACGATGAAATATGCCAAAGGAAGGCATTACAAGAGAAGATGAAGAAACAACACAGGGACTCCATGGTACTAGAGACAACCCGAGACATATTACACCAAATTTTACCTGATGTTGATATTAATTAGAACAAGCCAATTCTAGATTAATTATCCACTCTCACCAAAGCAATAACAACTCAGAATATTGATGTTGAGAAGGTAATTGAGGAGAGACAGAGCAGAGGTACCAGCAGAAGCTCATTGAAAAGATCAACCAGGAAGTGGCAGTCAATAAGGTAAAGCTATCAGAATTCATTACTGAATTAGACCCAATCATAAATGAAGTTATAACCTTAATTCAACAACTAAGAACAATAGAAAATTTCACTAAAGAAAATAGTGACAACATTGCAAAGTTGGATACCGATCTAGCAAACAGTACAAAAAGCTTAACCACTAATGGAGACAATGCAATTAAGTTGCATTATGAGAAAATCATTGAGATAAAAAGGTTAAGGAAGGAACTCTAGGAAGCAGAGACACACTTTAGGGAAGAATCAATTGAGCTCCAAGCTCAACTTCTACCAAACCTTACACTGATTCAACAACATATTAGTTCAGCAAGGCAAATGATAGCAACTCCCTAGATGTCTGTAGCAGACAACATCTATGACATGCACTCCAAGATCACACTTGGGCACATGGCTCTGGAGAACCTAAAAAAATAATGGGAGAAAATGATGGAAGACATGAAGTCTTCACACTCCCACATTTTTTATAAGCTCTAAGGTATTAAGCTTTTCCATTAATATCAAAAAAGGGGGAAAATAATATGAGTACAAGAAAATGATATGTATTCATTCATTCATTCATATGGGCAAATGGAAAATGGTAAATATGTATATGTATATTCATATGGGAAAATGATATGTATAAGGAAAGATATCATATGTACAGATATACTGACATAAACATAGGAGGAGTCATGAAATGACTAAGGATTATATATGTTGTATATACTTAACATTTTGTTAGCATTTTGCACATATTAGTTTTTGATACTAATGTCAAAGGGGGATATTGATGATATTAATTTTCTATTAGTATGCAAACAACACTTTCTGTAAGCATACACCGAAAGACATGACAAGAGAAAACCAAAGATCAGATAGAAAGAGATCACCAAAGATGACTAAGTGCAAAGAGAACCGATGACACAACCTTGTGTGCACACCAAAATTATAAAATAGAAAGATAAAGAGGAACCTTACAGAGGAACCCATCATGAAAGATATAGTGCAAACCAATGAGACAGTTAAATTGCATCTGACAGAACAAAACTGAAGGACAGTTAGAGCATAATTGACAGACATAAACCGAAAATCAGTTGCAACCCGCAAAAAGTGGATCTGACTTCCACGTCAGATAAAGAAAGTTTATTCTATTTATAGGATATTGATTTGTTTTTAATTCCATTTCTTTAAGGACAAGAAACATGAGTTTAAGTTCTTTAATCAGTTTAACTGATTTAAAACACATAGACTAGGAGATCTAGGTACAAGTTGTAAACATGATCTTAGAGTTAACATTGTTTTTTCTTGAAACTTGATGATGTCAATCCATCTTATAAATAGATGATGGAATCATTCATTATGCATGGATGAAAAAGGATGTGAAGAGAGATGATAAGATGAATGAAGCCAATGAGCACATCTATGGATCAGATTGAGAGTTTCAAGAACAAGAACAACAAAAGATGAATTTGGTTATCAGAACCAAGAACAGAGGATACCACGAATCATAGGTATTATTAAATCACAATTAGGTGATAATATTTTTATGTAAACTAAATTTGATCTGTATTAGCAATAGGAGATTGCATTTAACAGGTCAATTTGTAATTTTCTATCATTATAACAAGTGGAGCAAAGTATAAAAATCCTTTCAAGGAAGGTGGATTTAACAGTCCAACTACAAATCTCTTAACCGAGTGCACACTCAATAGTTTTGCTAAATATCTTAACATAGTAGACTTTAACAGGTCTCTACCGATACTCTTAACAGGGTAGATCATCAAAAGTGATCAAATTGTAAGCCTTAACCGACCCCTTCGAATCTGCAGATAGTGAAGATTTTGTGGGTGCCATCCCCACTGCAGTTTTTACTTCCTAACATGAGTTTTCTACGATATCATATCTTGTGTTATGTGTCAAATTACTTTCATGAATGTTTCTATGAATTTTCACATGTATGTTAATGTTATGAATTGATAAAACTCACATCAAGATAATATAGATCAGATTGAATGGATATACAATTGATTACTAATGTTAATTGATTAAAGGATACAAATTTTTTAGAGGTACCAATTCACCCCTCCCCTCTCAGTACATAATTCTCATTAATCCCAACATGTACAACAGTCGATTGCTTCCTAGACTTAGTCATTTTTCCAAACATAATATCCAAAACTGGATTGTACTCCAAGAGAGCATGCCTATAAGTAGTGTTACTATAAATGACAACCTCTATGCTATACTCATTAGGCCACTTTCCAAAAATCCCCCCCTTTGGCATTGATGGCAATACTTAGTGAAAAATGACTAAGTGTATAATGCCAAACTACTGACTATAATTTTTTTATACTACACTTATTACTCACCCTTTGACATCAATGGAAAAGGTATACTAAAAAAATTAACTATATACACATCAAAATTATAGAGTTTCTCACCAAAAAATTATATCATATGAAGAATATCTTGAAAAGAGGTTTCCAAGATCTTTGTATCTGCTTTCCATGTTTTCTCCAAGATCTAAAAACATGAATAAGGCCATTCAAATAAAAGGATGAGATCTTTGCATCCTTCAGTATCGTGGGAAAATCTTCATTAAGGGACTTCTTCACTGTCTCCATGTCCTCAACATGTTTCTCTAGAGTTGATGGTTTAGGAGTAAGTATAATCTTCAACATACAAAATCTCCCCAACACTCTTGACTTCCTAGTTTCAAGCACACTAATTTTTTCTACTAACCTAGACACTTCCTTATCCATCTCTGTAACAGATTGTGAGGAGGACTCACAGTCCTTTGCCAAGTCATGCAATTTCTTCTCATCATTATGGATTATATATAGAATATTCTATACATTCCTAGAGGGGTTTATGTAGTAGCTGTATATATTCTTTCCATGCTCGATGCAAGATCTAATACTAGAGATAATGGTGTCTAATATGCTGATATCCCACTTTAATGTTTGACATATCTCCTCCAACTTATTTTCCATGTATTCTCTCTCAACTTACATAGCTATGGAATTCTCCAAAGAAGTAAAATGAACATCAAATTCATCAAGGGTTTTGTTCAAATTATCCACTGTACCATTCCTTAAAAGGTGAAAGGTATGGGTAGAATGTTGTTGATTCTATCTACTGCCCTGTCCAATACCTTTTTATTTTTCTTTGTCCTCTGTGCTAATCTCTCCTTAGCCTTAGAAAAGGATATATATGACAAATTCATTAATTCATCCTCATCTGTGCCATAAATATTAGTGTTCACATGTTTATCATCACTTTCCAATAGTAGAGTTGAAGAAACAAGAATGGATGTACATTAGTTTCTTGCTTATCTTCATCTTCACTCTCAGATTCCTTCTTTACCTCAACCATACTTTCTTTCAATTCATCCTTAATGCCTTGATCTTTTTCCTCAATAGCTCCTTTCATTTCTTCCCCAGTCAATGTGCCAAGATCTAATGTATTAACTATTCTTTTTCATCACTGTCATCTGCCTTAGTAATTGTATCAACATTCCCTTGAAAAGAGTCAAAAATATCCTATGAAGTGTCCAAAGACAGAGGCACACCGAATACAAATAAATCTAGTTTCTTAATTGTACTATAGAACTAATTACTATCATCTTCATCCTTAGATGAGTCAATGTGTACTTTTGGAGATTTAGAAGTGTAATACCCTCCCCTTAGTTTGTCTTTCTGTTTAAGTTTTCGAACTCTTTTAGGACTTTTCCTGTATGTGTTATTTATTTCAGGTGATTTTAAGGATATTCATGTATTGCATTTTATTATGTTATTGATTCATTGCTTAGTGTATTATATCATCTATTTGCATACGATTTATGATTATTTCACGTTGGTTATGTATATATTATGATGTCATTTTGATTATGGTTTTCTAACAATACTGACCCTATATAAATATGCACATGGATCATTTGTATGTTTTGCATTACTATTTGATGTGTTTGGTATGGTATGGGACAAATTCGTAGTTACTTGCTTCGGCGAGATCCACACGATAAACTAGTCTCAACCATTGTATGCTATATTATATGTATGGGTATGTTCATCTTTGTGATGATAGGTTTGCAGGTACTAGGCTAGGTCTCATTAGGAATATAAGTCCACAAGACAACAGAGAGGGGGGGGGGGGGGANGGGGGGGGGGGGGGTGAATCAGTTGTGATATAGAATATTAAACTTTATAAACCAAATATGCAAATGTAAATTATAACACAGTAAATGCCAACACCATAACACAATATTTGTTGTTGAGGAAACCTTGTTAAAGGTAAAACCACGGTGGGAATTAACAACCACAAATAATGTACTGAGAGTATAGTATGCCTGATAAAAGATTTGTCCCTGTTAGGAGCTTGTTACACCATTACAGTACATAGTTCCTGTTAGGAGACAGACCTTTTTAGGAGTCAAAAGAAATAGTAGGCTCACTACCAAGGAATACTTCCCAAAGAAGCTTAAAGCCACCCTCAAGGATTTACAATCGAAACAAGTGTATAAAGAAAATACACAATCTAGTGAACTGTTTGATAGCAACTGTCTTTTCTTGGTCAGTTCCAATGAAGTACTCTTCTCATAAAATTTGCTCTACATCCAACAGTGAAACAAGCCTCATAGCTTTCACTTCTTCTTTTCTTTTAATCTATGTCACATATTTCAAAATAAAAGATCACTCATATATACCCTCTTATAATAATTCAATAGGTCAGTCAGTTAAGCTTTCCTAATACACAAATAATTAATTAGGTTGGCCAATTAAGGCTTTCCAATTTACAAATAATTATTTGACCCCTTGATAAGATACACACGGTACCTATAAAAAGTAAACATTATTTATAATCCATCAATTATGCTTCCAAATCTGCAATCCACGCTCACAATTCATTTTACACGCTACATGTCTAAAGTCGAACAATAAATAGGTCTCCTTCTGAATACACACCACAAATAACGTCACCAGTAACCAAACCACAATCAAACTGAACCCATTATTTCAACATATGTTGGCTATCCACTAGTAAGCTTGCATCATCTGAAATATCTTTTCCAGAAATATAAACTAGAAACACAGAGACCTGCTCTGTCTAGAATCACAGTTACAGTCCAGAAACCAGTCTTCACCAAATCAACTGTAACATCTGCAATATGCAACATAAAGCCAAGCGACCTTAGGAATAAGGTCAAAACACATCCTTCTGCATAAATCCAACTTTGATCATTCTGAATCATCCGTACAGTGTCTATACACTTCTTCTAGTCAAGTAACCAGTCTGTCCTCTCCACAGAAATATATGTTAACATCAGTGACAAAACATGAATATCAACAGCATGATCAATAACCAAAACTAATATCATCCAACACGTCTTCCCTGAATTGGCAAGAGTGAGCGTGCCCTATCACAGTATCTCAATGGTAAGAGAGGGTAGATAATATCAAGTCTAAATCCATACCCTAAACCCTTATTTTTTCCTATAAATAGGCAAGAATCTGATTGACTACCTTGTCTGAATCTATCAAGTAACGAGGATTCGTGAGCCTTTCTGTGTGTTCTTGTGTGTCTATTTTAGTTGTTTTTCTGATTAGATGGTTTTTAGTTGATTTAATGATGCTTTTGGCTTGATTTATTTAATGAATAATTATGGTGAATATTAATGTTAATAATTGCACCTTTAAGAAGGTTAAAACATTGATATATTTAATATATAGCTATTTAATAATTAAATATTAATTAAATGTCTATATTTAATTCATTGATTTAATTATTAAGTCTTGATCTAAATAATTGAGATTTAATAAATATTAAATTCAATAATTGTAATTAATTGTACAAAGTTGATTTATTGAATATGTCTTTAAGTTGCATGGTTAATTGATTAATTAAAATATATTCTCATGCACTTTCGATTATGACTTTGCTTTCATATTATAAAGTTGAGTTGTGCATGCTTTAAGTGAAAATTGAAAATAAAGAATTTATTTTATTTATTAATTAGATAATTTATCCTCCTTTTAGGGTTTCACTTTTTAAAACCTAATTTCTTGGTTTTCTATATCCTTGGATTGAAAGCCATTTTGGAGGATGCTCAATCAGGGAGAAGGAGAAAATAGGTGATTGAGGATTTGTGAAAGCTTGGGAGCATTTTGGAGCATTTTTGGATTCTTCATTGTTTGGATTTGTGAATTTGTTCCTCTCATCAGTTATTAAGGTAGGATCTTGGTCTTGTTAATTCTAGCTTTTAGATCCCCATCTTCTTTGTATATGAAAAGCTAGGATCCTTTGTTTGATCCTCCTGGTTTGATTATTTTGTGATTTTATTGAGTAAAATTGAAAAAATGTGTTCTTGGTTCAATTTTATGATTTCCTTCATGTTTGCATGTTAGATCTGTATTTTTGGGCATAAGGGTTTCATTTTATGGTATTGAATGCAAAATAGGCATTAGGTTTTCATTTGGAATGTTTTGGTTTCAAACATTGCCTTAGGGTTTCAAATTTATTGAAATGTCTTCTTTGAGAGAAAATTGTGATTGTTGACAAAAATGGATTAAACCCTCAGATTTGTGAATATATTACTTTGAAAAGTAGAAATCTTGTCCTCACCATGTTCTTGTCAAAATCGAGCCCAGATCTGCAAGGAAACCAAATATTAGGGTTAATTTGCATGCTTGAAAAATAAACCCTTCTTGAAAATAAATTAATATTAAATTAGAATTCTTTCTTGTTTACATCAATTTGCATGTCATAAATAAAATCTTATTTGCTCCCTTTTTAGCTATTGGATGAGGGAAAAGTCTCTATTATCAAAGAAAAATTTAGTTCTATTTACTATTGGAAAAGAAATTTTTTTATTAGTGTATAAAGGAAGAAACAAATTAAATAAAAACAATGACCTTGCTAGAAAAAAGAATACAGTGTGGTAATTTTTGAGAAAATTAAGAAAAAGATTATAAAAGAATATGTAAAAGAAAAACAAAAATAAAAAGGGGCTTTATTAATTGCATGTTAAAAAATAAAAGAGGAGTTTAAAAAAATAAAATGAGAAAAAAAAATTGAAGGGGAGGTGGGTGGCGGGGTCCACCACACTGGGGATGCTCATTTCACAGCCCGCGGGGACCGCATGGACCCGCATGGCTGCAGAGTCATGCAATCCCCAAGGGGACCATAGGGCCCGCAAGCCATACGGCCTACGGTACTCCCCAAGGGGAGATCTCTGTAAGGAGAGGGAAGTGGGGGGCCCGCAGGGGAGCCTGTGGGGCTGGGATCCCGTGGGGACCACCCCCACTCATAGTGTATTTTTAGATTTAAAAAAAAAATCAGTTGTTTGCTTTTAAATTCAATTTAAATTTTTTTTATTACTTTTTAAATTTAGTTTATTTAAAATTTTTAAGTTTTATGTTTTTTTAATTTAAATTTATGTTATTTAAAGTTTATCTTTTTAAGATTATATTTTACTTGGAATTTTATTTAAATTTGGTTTAAATAAAAGTTTGTTTTAAAGTTATTGATATAATTAGTTTATTTGCTAATATTGCTGATTATATTTTATTATAATAGCACTATTATTTTTAATTAATAATAAATTATTAATTGAGATTAATAATTAAATAATGATTATTATTTTTAGGATAGTATTATGTTAGGATTCATTTTATCAAAAATTGAAGGATTTAGGGATGATGAGTAATTTTAGGGAATAGAGTATCTCTTTTAAACTTGTTTATTTATGAAATCTGAAACTACTCATAGTGATCTATATTTGAACGCTTATTTTGAAAGCTTTGATTGTTATGTGGTTGATTCCAATAAACAATTACTTGTAATTATAGTCAAATTTTAGTAATTATTAATTAGATTAATTTATATGATGTGAACTTTATAAATTATTCTATAGAGGCTTAATGTGCATTTTCTTTGGAAAATTGAATTATATTGTTAATAGTAATTTTATTTGATAAACTAATTTGCATAATGTAGACTATAAATGAGTTTATCACTGAACTATATTAAGTCTTTCTGGAATCAAATTTATCAAGTCATGATGTGCTTCTGAGTGAATGACTATTTAGAATTGTGTGTTTCTCTCTTTTACGAAAATGCAATGTGTTGGGTTTCTATTGGGATCAGATGACTTTCAGGATGTAAAACCAGAGGTTTTGGGGTTTCTGTTTCTATGGTGTTTTGTGTGCTTCAGTGCATGTGCATGTTGTCATCGATTTTGGGTCTCGATCTTTTTACCCAACCTGATTTGTCTCAACTAGTCTTATGTGATCTTGTGAGAGTATTTTAAGTAATTTTGGTTAATTGAGAACCAATAGTTTCTTGTATGGGCAAGAACTAGTTTTGAGAGTTATGTTCTTTTTGATATTGTTTATGATTCTTTGAGGGTGTATCCCTATATGAGCGGGAATCAGTGACGAGGTTTATGTTATACCTTCATGATGTTCTTTTGTGAACCTAGGGTAGGTTACCTAGTTGTATAGTAGGGGGTGGCTTGCAATAAGTGCTGGGGCTCACAAGTGGCTACTAGGATAATTTATTGTAAGTATTCATAACAAGTGATAACATAATAATTTATTAGGAGTTTTAGAATAATCTAATAAGATATAATTTCTTCACCATTGCTTGAGCGCTACTATAGGCTAAGATAGAGGATGAGATGATGATTTCTACCTTGAGGGGGTGTGTCTGGCATAGTTAGTGACTTTATCTATTTGAGAGGTCATTCATACCGTGTATGGTCACTTGAGTGTCGGAGTCCAGAGAGACTACTAGGACAAAACTCAAGGGTTAGACATACATGATGACACCTTCCTATATACAACCTAGATTATCCTACATGTGTCAGTTACCTCTGGTATTTTTTAGATTTCCTTATTGTGATTCATAGAGCTTCTAGGATCTTCTTATGCATTTCTTTATGATGGTCTTGTATGCCTTTGATATTTTCCTTCTTGTTGTATACCCGTGTGAGTGGGCCTGTTATTATCTCCCCAGCATGGTGGGAGTGGACCTTTAGTTCGACGAGGTCGGGTCATAGTGATTCTTATTACCATTGAGATCCAACATTCATCTTCATGCTTGGATGATCCTTGTTGAAGTTCTTCTTCTTCTATCTTCTTATTCTTCTGGAGACTTGTTTAGTTTCATGAGTTGTATATTTGTACCATGTGTATATTGGTTAATATCCTTGCAGAGGATGTATTGTATTGTAATGTTATGTATATTGCATACCCTGTGACTTGTGCATTGGATGTTGATTCGGTTGTATACCTTGGGTATCAGTTGTTTATGTGGTCTTATTATATGAGATATATATTATTGGATTCAGTTGATGTATCCTTTATGTTAGTCTTTATAGTTGTACTTCATAGATTATTTTGCTTAATTAATTCTATGTCAAAGAACCCTCAAGAATTGTAACCTTTGTTGAGTTATATTTATGTGGATGTCATTTGTCTCAATGTGTTACTTTCATGTTGTTAACATTATTGTTTGTAAACATTTTTAAAAAAAATATCCTGTTAACTTGGTTGCATGTTTAGGTTAGTTCTCCTAGGTTCCCTGGTGGGGCATTACAAGAAGACTCTCATATCAGAATGGTTTTGGGCTTAGTACCCTCATGCTTAGGAGGTGAAGGATTTTTGGTTCAACTTCCATTAATACCTTATCAATACCCTTGTTATTTTCCTCTATTATTTTATCATACTTTCTCCCCATAATATTTATCAATCTTGTCTTTACTCTCACAAGGGGCTTAATGGCTTTGATTATATGTCATGTTCAACAAGTGAAACAATAGGTAGCATATTTTCTATGGCTTTTACCCTTATATGTTCATCTTCTTTAAGTGCTAATTGCTTCCTTACTTCCAATTTGTCATATAAGTCCTTAGGAATAATACCTTCAATTTGAAGTAGATTATTTTTAAACACTTGAATGTGATAAATGACAATATCTTCAATCACAATTATATCATTTTCATTATACCTCTCATAGTATCCAGGAAATTTATTTAGCTTTCCTTGATCAACTATTAGTGCAGGAGCACCTAGGTAAGGCTAGATGGTAACCTAGGCTCCTAGCTTGATTTTGGCTTGTAGTGGTCTTAGCCAAGCCACTAGTGAAATAATGAAATAATAGGACTAGATAGGTCCTAGGGTGTGTTGATTTGGTTAGAAGACCTAACCAGATCATTTCATGTTTAGAAAGTAATGATTTGTCCAAATTAGGTATATGTTCCAAGAATGGTGGAAATATGAATTTAATGCTAGTAATAGTCTAGGAGGGAAAATTTTTGTTCTAATAGGTATGTTAGTGCATTTGGATAAGTTTTATGGAGTGTTGACCAAGTTAGAGTGCAAGAATCAAAAAGTTGTCAATGTTGTCATTGACAACATTTCTTACAATAATGAATCTTCGAGCATTTGGTTGTATAACTATTGGAAATAGTTGGATTTGTTCCATGGTCAACTATATAAGGCCTCCCCCAACCTGTGTGTGGGGTTGGATGAAGTTTGGATGTCAGTGTACAGACTATGTAATTGGAAAACTAGTTATAGTTGAGCATTTTGTACACATTTTGGACTTTAATGGATTGAATTCCACGCTATGAATTGTGCATGAGTTAGTTTATGTAATTAATTGTTTCTTCATGTGATTAGTTAGTATTTTTGTTCTCGTTTCATTGCTTTTGTAAATACTTTAGTTTTCTGCACTGTCGTTGGTCTGAACCAGGCATTTTTTCCAAATAGAGTCATAACTCATCATTGCACCGTGGAAATTGTATGGGATCTTGAAATGGGTGAGGTAACTCCTTTTACTATATGGGTGGAGAAGGATGGGCCCTGGAAAGATAATTTTCTAATTTTACAGTGATACCCTAGGTGAGCCAGAAATGCATGGCTAGGGATCACAGTGAATTACATAGGTAAAAGGAGTGATTTAAAGCATTGGTTGCTTCAATAAAATAATGTGGAGAGGAGGATATATGTATGGAGAAGCTCCAAATCCAATGGGAAGCTCTAGTGATGAGTTCTACATGGTGAAAACTTAAACCCTAATGGATATGCTCGGTGCATAGTGAAGCCCTTAAAAATAGGCTTGCAAATAGGAACCCTCTATACAGATCATTTGGGAAGGCAAGACCTAGAAAATATTTTAGGTCTTTGAAAAGGGTTTTAGGATCTGGAGTTATTTTTTAATCTTGTTAAGAATAATTTCAAGTTATTTGTAGAAAGGTGCCTAATTAGGCCTAATGCTTGTAACCCTATTTTAGTGTGTTTGAAGCAAGTTCTTGAACTTGTTTAGGGTTTCATTGAAAACTAAGTTGATAGAAATTGTGTTGGATGCAATTTCCTTGTTTTGGCCCTTCCTCTCCATTGGTGGAAAATGATAGCCTTATTGGATCACTTGGTGTGAAAATCAAGAAGATGACCATGAAGTTTATGGTTGATTGAGTTGATTTCCTAAATGGTGTTGATAAGTTGAATAGGTGAAGGATTTGAGTTGAGAATCCTTGGAACTTTAGGGTTAGTTAAAAACCATAATAGGCTAGAGAAGTGGCCTATAGGATACCCTAGGAGAAGATAGGGTTGTGAGAAAGACTTTTCATTACATCAGATTGGTATCAGAGCAAGTTAAATATTTGGGTGTTGGCGTATCTCTCTAAATACTGGTGAATAAGTAGGGGAGATCAGTATGGTGACTAATGAAAAGATAGGTAAGGAGATGGCTGAGAAAAAGGAGAAGAACAAAATCCTTGAAGAGGCCCTAGAGGAAATGAGGTTAAATCTACAAGAAGTAGTTGATGCCAAAGATAAATGCAAAGAAGGTGAAAGGAGTGACAGAGGTAAAAATATTGTTGAGGATGATATCATCCCTAAACCAGACCCCGTTTTAAATGAAGAACCATTCTTCAAAGCCGTCAAAGCCTTAGGAAGAAAGGAATTGGAAGGAGTGCTACTATTTAGAGGAAATATGGATATAGAATAAGTAATGGAGTGGATTGAGGAAATGTAGAACCATTTTGAATGTGAAGGTGTCACAGAGGCACAAAAACTCAAAGTTGCAAAGTCAAGCCTCAGAGGGTCAACATTGACATGGTCGAAGTATCTACAAGATGAAAGGGTTAGGATGGGGAAACAACCTATAGCTAAATGGAAAGCCATGGTGACCAAGGTAAAGGAGAACTATCTACCAGAGGACTATGAAATTTAACTTCATAAAAAGAGACAAGGTTTGAAACAAAAGGACTTGGATGTGGCCTCTTATACAGAGGACTTTCAAAAGTTATGCATAAGGTCCAAGATTCAAGAAGAGGAACCTATCAAGGTAGCCAGATACTTGGGTGGTCTAAAGTGGAACATTCAAGAGGAGATAAGTTTGTGGACTCCAACCACTATTTAAAAATGCTACCAATTAGCTCTAAAGGTGGAAGAGAGGAAAAAGAAGAAAGGATACTCCAATATCAGAGGTAGAGGCAGAGGTAGAGATTAAGGGGGTCATAGAAGTGGTTATCAAGGTAGAGCTAATGAACAAAAGAACCAAGGAGAGTCCAAATTGACAGAGCATGGTAATGAAACTACTCAACGAGGGTGTTATGCCAAAGGAAGATGTACTCAAGGAGGCTCTAGTAGAGGAAGGGGTTTAGGCAGAAGCAACTCATACTTTGCAAGTATGAAATGTTACAATTGTGGCCAATTGCGTCACCCTGCCTATAGCTTCCCAGATAAGCCCACTTCTTCCAATAATAGAAAGAGGATTGAATATGCTCAAGAGGAAACAACAAATGTCAAAGCACTAGAGATTGATCACATTGAGTCAGAGATGGGAGAGAATTTGATGTTTAGAAGGGTTCTGATTAGAAAACCAGTTAAGGATGAGCCCAAGCATAGAAGAGCACTGTTTAGGATCAGATGTAAAATCCTTGGTAAAGTTTGCAAATTGATAGTGGATTCAGGATCCATAGAAAAAATTATATCAGAGGAAGTTGTCAATAAGATCAAGTTGATAAAAATACCTCATGTCAATCCTTATAAGGTGACATGGTTGAACAAGGGCCAAAGTGTGTTGGTGAATGAGAAAACTTGGTTGGATTTTTCTATTGCAGGGTACAAGGACAAGTTACTATGTGATGTGTTGTCTATAGATTAATTCCATCTACTCCTAGTCAGGCCTTGGCAATATGACAGGGGTGCAGTGTATGATGGGAAGGAAAACTTCACTTCAAGATAGGTGACAGAACTTTCAAAATATAGTCCTTGGTGGAATAAGATGAACCACAACCTAAGACTCCTAGTATCTTTTTGTGTAGTAGAAAGGAGTTCATAAATTCCCTTAGAGATGAATGAAGTGAAAGCTATGCCATATTTATTAAGCATAAGGAAGAAGAGAATCACAAACAAGAACCACTGCCATTGGAAATCAGAGAGCTTCTTGAAAAGTACAAGGATATTGTCAATGATGGGACTCCTTCCATTTTGCCTCCTGGAAGAGTGATAAGTCATCAAATTGACTTTGTACTTGGTGCATCATTCCCAAATAAGGAAGAATAAAAGCTTACTCCAAACTAGAACCTAGAGGTGGCTAGAAAGTGCGGGAGTTGTTAGACCAAGTCCTAATCAAGAAGAGCATCAACCTATGTGTTGTACCAGTGGTTTTAGAATCCAAGAAAGGTTGTAAGTGGAGACATTTTACTGATTCTAGAGAAATTAATAGGATCACAATTAGGTACATATTTCTGATTCCTAGGATAGAGGATTTGATGGACTGTCTTGGGGGGGAAAAGTATTTCACTAAGTTAGAATTGAAAAGTGGATACCACTAGATTAGGATCAAAGAGGGGGGTGAATGGAAGATAGCTTTTAAGGCTATTGATGGATTGTATGAGTGGAGAGTTATGCCATTTGGCCTCTCAAATGCCCCTAGCATATTCATGAGGCTCATGAATGAAGTGCTTAAGGACTTAATAGGGATGTTTATAGTAGTATATCTAGATGATATACTTATTTTCAGTAAGACAACAGAGGAACATGTGAAGCATGTGGATATGGTGCTTAAGAGGTTGCAAGAAGAGAAGTTATCAATCAAGCTTGAGAAATGTGAGTTCTTCAAGAAAGAACTTGTGTATTTGGGACTTTTTTGTATCCCAAGGGTCATTGAAGATGGGCCCAAGTAAGGTGGAGGCTATCCTAAATTGGCCCACACTAACCACAGGGATAGAAGTCAAGAGTTTCCATAGGTTAGTTCAGTTTTATAGAAAGTTTATTTGGGACTTCACTGGAATTTGTGCACCAATGCTAGACACCATTAAGGGTTGGTCTAAAGACTATGTTCACATGGACTTCTGGAGTAGAGAAAGCATTTGGAATGTTGAAGAAGCAAGTAGCAACACAACCTATCCTTAGATTCCCTAGTTTTGATCAACTTTTTACTTTGGAGTGTGATGCAAGTGGAATGACAGTAGGGGGTGTGTTAAGTCAAGAAGGTAGGCCAGTAGCCTTCTATAGTGAAAAGCTAAATTAAGCCAAGAAGAAATACTCTTCTTATGATTTGGAACTATATGCTTTGGTTCAGTCTTTTAGGAAGTAGAGACATTAGTTATTACCTAAAGAATTTGTGGTGTTTACTGATAACCAGAACTTGAGCTATATAAACACCCAAGAGAAGCTTAGTAATAGACATTTGAAGTGGATGTAATACCTTTAAGAATTCAAATTTACAATAAAGCACAAGAAAGGGCAATTTAAAAAGGTTGTAGATGCCTTGAGCAGGAGGTTTCTAACCATTTAGGAAGTTCAGTTGAAGAGCATTGGGATAGAGAGTTTCAAAGACCTCTATAGGGAAGATGAAGACTTTGGTGAAGCATATAAGGTATGCTCTGATTTTTAGAATCACTTCCATAGTCAATTTTCTGTTTTTACCTTGCAAAGTGGATTGTTGTTTAAGGGGAACCAATTGTGTGTTCCAAAGGGCTCAATGAGAGAAAATTTCATTTAGGAAAAGCATAATGGAAGCTTGAGTGGCAATTTTGGTGTGAACAAAATCCTAGAGTTAGTTCAAAGGTTTTACCATTGGCCCAAGATGGTGAGAGATGTAACCAAGTATGTTGAACAGTGTGTAGTGTGCATGAAAGAAAAAGGAGGAACTAGAAATGCAGGTTTGTATCAACCTTTGCCAATCCCTAACAGACCATGGAAGTGTGTTAGCATGGATTTCATTGTAGGGTTACCTAAGACAAAGGATGACCATGACATCATTTATGTTGTGGTAGACACATTTAGCAAGATGGTCATTTTATACCTTGTAGGACTACAAATGATGCCACTAACATTGCACACTTGTTCTTTAAGGAGGTTGTACGAATCCATGGACTACCCCTAAGTATTGTATCAGATAGGGATCTTAAGTTCATGAGCCATTTTTGGAAAGCACTATGGAGTAGATTGGGTTCCAACTTGTCATTTGGTTCAACTTACCGCCCTCAGATTGATGGCCAAAATGAGGTGGTTAATAGAGTGTTAGGTAACTTGTTAAGGTGCCTCACCAAGGAGTATGGGTTGACATGGGATGTGGTCATTCCCCAAGAAGAGTATGCCTACAATGACAGTTTTAAAAGAACAACAAGTAGAAGCCCATTTGAAGTTGTTTATGGGATGCACCCAAGGGGTGTATGTGAGCTTAGAGACCTTGCAGCCATGGAGTATAGGAGTGGTCATGCTGAAGACTTCACACAAACCATGAAGGAGATCCAAGAGCAGGTGAAAAAGACTATACTGGATTCTACCCAAAAGTTGAAGGCCAAAGTAGATGAGAAGAGAAAAGATGTTCAATTTGAGGTAGGTGATTATGTCATGGTACATTTGAATAAGTCTAGCTTGTAGAAGGGGATACCTACAAAACTAAAGATGAAGAGAGTGGGACCCTACAAGAAATTATCCAAGTATGGGGATAATTCCTATAAGGTGGATCTAACTACTGAATTGAGAATCTCACCTATCTTTAATGTGACAGATTTGATAAAGTTTAAAGGAATTTTGACAGAGATGAATGTGAATAGAGAAGAGGTTAGCAAGGATGTGGAACTTGATGCTTTACCTCCCAAGATGCAGACAGAAGTAGATAAGGTGTTGGATTCAAGGGTCAAGAAGACTACCAGGCATAAGGTGTACATGGAACACCTCATCATGTGGAAGCACAAACCAGACTCAGAGGCAACATGGATTGCAGATAAAAATTTCAAGAAGATGGGAATTCCTGAAGACATTGTGTCCATAGGAGTGACATGACTTTCCTTTGTGGGGGAGTATGGTGCAGGAGCACCTAGGTAAGGCTAGATGGTAACCTAGGCTCATAGCTTTATTTTGGCTTGTAGTGGTCTTAGCCAAGCCACTAGTGAAATAATAAAATAATAGGACTAGATAGGTCCTAGGGTGTGTTGATTTGGTTAGAAGACCTAACTAGATCATTTCATGTTTAGAGAGTAATGATTTGTCCAAATTAGTTATATGTTCCAAGAATTGTGGAATTATGGATTTAATGCTTGTTAGATTCTAGGAGGGAAAATTTGTGGTATAATAGGAATTTTAGTACATTTGGATAAGTTATATGCAGTGCTGACCAAGTTAGAGTGCAAGAATAAAAAAATTGTAAAAGTTGTCAATGTTGTCATTAACAACATTGACAACATTTCTTGCAATAATGCATCTTCAAGAATTTGGTTGTATAACTATAAAAAATAGTTGGATTTGTACCATTGTCAACTATATAAGGCCTCCCTCAACCCATGTGTGGGGTTGGATGAAGTTTGGAAGTCAGTGTACAGACTGTGTAATTGGAAAACTAGTTATAGTTGAGCATTTTGTACACATTTTGGACTTTAATGGATTGAATTCTGCACTGTGACTTATGCATGAGTTAGTTGATGTAATTACTTCTTTCTTCATGTGATTATTTAGTTTTTTTCCTTTTTTCATTGCTTTTGTAAATACTTTAGTTTTGTGCACTGTCGCTGGTCTGAACCAGACAGTTTTTGTAAATGGAGTCATAGCTCATCATTCCATTGTGGCACTTGTACGGGATCTTGGAATGGGTTAGGTGAATCCTTTTAATATATGGGTGGAGAAGGATGGGACATGGAAAGCTTATTTTCTAATTTTACAGTGATTCCCTAGGCGATCCAAAGATGCATGGCTAGGGATCACAATGAATTGCAAAGGCAAAAGGAGTGATTGAAAGCATTGGTTGCTTCAATCAAAGTATGTGGAGAGGAGAAAATATGTATGGAGAAGCAAAAAATCCAATGGGAATCTATAGTGACAATTTATTCATGGTGGAAACTCAAACCCTTATGTATATGCTCAGTGCATAGTGAAACCCTTAAAAATAGGCTTGCAAATAGGAACCCTCTATACAGATAGTTTGGGAAGGCAAGACCTAGAAAATATTTTAGGTCTTTGAAAAGGGTGTTAGGATCTGGAGTTATTTTTTCATCTTGTTAAGAATAATTTCAATTTATTTATAGAAAGGCTCCTAATTAGGCCTAATTCTTGTAGCCCTATTTTAGTGAGTTTGAAGCAAGTTCTTGAACTCATTTAGGGTTTCATTGAAAAATAAGTTGATAGACATTATGTTGGATGCAATTGCCTTTTTTTTGACCTTCCTCTCTATTGGTGGACATTGATAGCCTTATTGGATCACTTGGTGTGAAAAATCAAGAAGATGGGCATGAAGCTTATGGTTGATTGAGTTGATTTCCTAAATGGTGTTGACAGGTTGAATAGGTGAAGGATTTGAGTTGAGAATCCTTGGAAATTTAGGGTTAGTTAAAAACCCTAATAGGCTAGAGAAGTGGCCTATAGGATACCCTAGGAGAAGATAGGGTTGTGAGAAAGACTTTTCATTACATCAACTATCCTCTTTTCCAACATCCTCAGATCAGGTTTCCAAAATTATCTCTTAGCTAGTTTATCTTGTGCTATCACTTCAGTTTCCTTCTCAGTTTTCTTCTCTTCAATTTTATTTTCTTCTTTCTTCTCTTCTTATTTCTTCTCCACACTTTTCCTCTTCATTTTAGGAGGTGAGTTTTGTTTATAGGACCTTTTTCTTCTCATAGGAATCTCTGATGCCTTCTCATTTCTAGTCATGCTTGTTTTCTGTGATGTCCTTTTAGGTGGTGTAGGGGTGGTATCAGGTACATTGACCACAGTAGGAGGTGAATCAACAACCTCTACAGCTTCAGGAGGTGGAAGGGCTACATGAGAAGTGCTTTCAAACCTATAAGATCCTTCTACTATATTCTTTCTAACCTCTTGCATCTCATCTCAACTTATAACTACCTTCTCTACAAGATTTTCACCCATTTTCTCAATCTTCCTTTTTCTTACTACCCTAGTTTGTTCATCCCTAATTTTGGTAGAATTTTCTTCATAGGTGCCCCATCTTTCTTTAGTAGAATCAATCTTAGAAGATATTACATGTTTTACTTTCATGGTAAGAACCTCTGCACTGACCTCATAACCCATAGGGTAACTCCATTTCTTTCTAGGTTCTACTGCTTTGAAACATACACAATCAGTTTCAACCATGAAACATATTGTATCTTTGTACTTCTCAACCATTGCTCTAGGAATTCTTATTCTTTCCTTCATTTACCTTTGAAGAATATTGAACATGCCAAAGAGTTCTCCATCCACCTATGTACTATTTTTCCCTTTATAACTATTTTTCACTTGAATACCCATGGGTTCACTATCTTTCCATGCCCTAGGGTCCATTCTAGGAAACTTGTGAACTATATGAATATAGATACATATCAATAGTGATCCAAACCTGAATTCTTTTGATTTTTCTCACTTGATTTTCTTAATATTCTCCAGGAATTGTTGTCTGAGTACTTTGGATAAGCTTTATTGCACATTTTCCTTCGCCATCTTGTATGCCATCATAATTACACCCACAGAAACTGATTTAGGTCAGCTGTTGTAGTGAAGTTTGTATCCCAAAATCCTAGAAATTAATATTACATCTTGCTAAAAGATGTCAAAAAATTTCATTTCCCTCTTTCCCCACTTTTAATGTGTTAGGGTTTTGACTTGTTTCTTTGTGTTCTTCTCCAGAATTGGGATAATGCCAATATTATCCAATCCAGTCACCTCATGAATCAACTCGCTAGAAATCTAAACAAATTGCTCTTCAATCCATAGAATCTAGTCATGGACTCTACTAAGAATGATCTTGATCTATTCTTCATCATCAAATTCCTAGAGTTTCTTCATTCACATGATGCTAAGGTTTTTTAAATGAGTGAACTCATCCTTCCAAGTTCCATCATCCTTTATCATGTATTTCATTTCTTTGAAGACTTCAAAGTCCCCCAATGACTCATACTTGCAATGTATGTATGCCCTAATATCTTCCACATGAAGCACACCATATGGAGTTTTCAAAAATGCTCCTTCAGGATCATCCTCTGTAGATTTGTAAGGGTGTTTCTTAAACTTATACCTTGACCTCTCACTAACATCAAAGATCAATGGAGTATCGATAGTAAACAAAGCTCGCAAAAGATAAAAAAATACCTTTTACTCGATGAATCAAGGTATGCTCACTCAAAGATCAAAAAATTTCTCTACCTTCTTTTCTTTCTCCTCTGGTCTCCTTTAGTTCTATAATGGTGATTAAAAGTGTATAAGGAAATGAAATTATACTTCTCCGTGCACAAATTAACACATTTCCCAATGAACCTATAATTTTTCAATAATCCACTCATCCATCTTTCTGGAAATCATCCAATATAATGTGTATAACCATGCAATCTTAGATATCAACTCTAAACCAATCAAATTTACTGTACATAAGCTTGCATTAGCTTATTCTACACAAACAAGGGCTGGATAGATTTCTGTTGTATGTCTCTAAGGCTCCCCCTAAGGCCATGCTTGGCCATTTAGGCTGATGTAGCAATATTAAGATAGGGTTCAATAGCACATATTGATTCTCCCTAAACCTTAGTTTCACTTTGTTCCTTTGCTTTCCATACTTTACCACTATCCTTGTCTCCTTATTTCTTGAACATTTGATAAAATTCATCCCTATATTGCTTATGTTTGTTATAGAAATATAGCTCCACTATACGTACAAAATTTTTCTTATAGCTTTATAACTCCACTATTGGTGGTCTTATGTTGCTTATAGCTCCACTATACATACAAATTTTTTCTATATGTCCTTGATTGTTACATTTATAACATGTAGGAGATGATTTGTTCTAATCAACTTATAATCTAAATATCCTTGCGATGTGCCCAAATTTTTTGCACTTGTAACATGTAATATTTGCTATTGTTTCTTCTCTAATGTAATCTTGTTTAGTGCTTGATTGATCAGGTTTTCTACATTCTGCCTTCTTGTGCCCATATTAATAGCAATTGAAATAATAACCAGAAAAGGGCCTATAATGAGTTTTACCTCTGCAATCCATCTTCATGTGGCCAACTTTGTTACATCCAAAGCCTCTTCCTCTGAAAGGTCTGATCTTCTCTCTAGGTTTGTATTTCTATATAGGATCTTGTTTTTGATTAGCTATCTCATCTATTTTACCTTCATTCTATCTTTCTTCAGATTTAGAGAATTATGCTTTAAGCAAACCAAATCATGTCATGTCACCTTTAGGTTTTTGTATTTCTCACTGTGTATCAATCTTGTCACTGATCGCATGAAGTTTTTCAATGTGATTATTTTGTTCAACAACTTATCCCTTAATGATGTGGTTATATTCCTCTGATTCCTAATGCTTTATCCTGTAACCATCAAGTTCAAACAACATCTTTTCCATCTATACATTTGCATTCTTCAATATCTCTTCAAGTCTAGTCTTTCCATCTTTCTCTTTTTGAATTGCTTTAGCCACCTGAATAGTAGTAACTTAGCATTCATGTTTCAGCACTTTTTTGTTTTAGTCAAGTTGTTTAATCAAATTAAATAAATAATTTTCAGATTCCTCCTATATCTTTTCCATAAGATCTTGCCTTTGGTTTCTGGAAATTTCAACTTGTTCCTTAAGCTTCTTTATGAAACCCTCAGCTCTTCTCAATTTGAATTTGAATTCAACATTACCATCTTTTGCCTTATCAAGGTCTTCAAGTGCTCCTTCAAAATTTTCTTCCAAACTACTTGAATCCATCTGGAACTCCCTCATGTTGTTAGGTTTCCTCTCCAAGGGCTACAAGCTCTGGAACCAATTTTTAGGATTATGTAATACTTAGAGGGGGGGGCTGATTTAATTTAAAACCTAACAAATTCAAGCTTAACCATGTAATTACTAAAATAAGAACATACACATAAAGTAAACAACTTGTAACACCATGATTTGTTAATGAGGAAACCCTGGCCAAGGGAAAATCCCAGTGGGGATGATACCCACAAATAATTTGTAACGCCCCACCAGAGAACCCAAAAGAGATTAACCTAGAACATGTCACTATGTGTGCTGAATAATTTTTTTTAAAGTTAACATAAAGAAACATACATTCATGCGGAAGTTATTACCATTTATACACATGTCTTACACTCACATAGATTACATGACTCAAGGGTCCCATGACATTGAATTACTTAAAGCAAAACACAATGAACAATATAAAAAAAGATTCCATCTGATTAAACATAACAAATACAACTTACATAACCATAATCACAATCCTCATGGATAACCATGAAACCACCATAAACTCACATCCACTGCACATGTCACAGGCTATGTGGTAATCACTCTAAACTAATTACTATTACAATTTCCAAATTAGGTATCACATGCGATACTCTAATACAAGATTTACAATAATGAAATTACATAATAAATGATGAAGGAACATAAATAGCTCATCCGCAAAGAACCATCAAGCACCTGGTACAAAGACGTCAAATCTCAATGGATAAAGAATCACTACCACCCATCCGTGTGGAACCACAAAGGTCCACCCCACTGTGCTGAGGGGATAACAACAGATCCCAATTGGATATCCAAAACCAACAAGGTAGAACCACTAAGAAAGGGTTCCTGATAGCTCTCTAATCTAGTGTACTAATCATCATAAAAGGTAAGACTCACTAATCCAGAGGCAACTGACAATGTAGAAAATCTAGCATGTGTAAAGGAAGGTGTCATCATGTACGTCTAACCCTTAAGTTTAGCCCTGATAATCCCAATGGATTTCGGCACCTAAGTGACCATACACGGAGCTAATGTCCTCTCAAACTGACAAGGCCACTAACTATGTCAGGTACCTCACAGGGAAACTAACATCTTCTCAACACCATCTTAGCCTATACTAGCACTCAAGCATGGGCGAGGTTACATATTATTAATCCATTTTAATATTCTAGATATGTCTTTAGTTATCACTTATTAAAGAAACTCCACAATAAGCAATCCAGTAGTCTCTTACAGACACAGAACTTATTGCAAGCCACCCCCTACTACACATCTAGGTAACCTACCCTAGGCTCAGAGATCCTAACAGATCTAGCATAGGACTCAACCCTAGTGTACCCCAAATCCAGTATCCCACACAATCAGGAACGGTCACATATAGGTACACACACACGTACATAATCAGAAGGGTCATCATGGTCAGTTTAGGTTAATATCTGACAACACACACGCCATGAAGTAACATAAAAGATAAACACTCCCCCTGGCCTCTATATACATCCTAGGTCATCTAATGCCCCAGATAACAACATATACAAGCACAAAGAACCATACAGATGCATAGAAACCAAAATGTTCTAAAGGACTGAAAAATGAACATAAGTGAATAACATTTTCATCCAATTAATACCCTCCACATGCATAAAAAAAATTCCCTTTATGCATTAATAGATCAGAATAACAATAATCACCTTTGATTAATCAACCACATTTATTAAAAACCATATCAAAATATTAGCTATATTTGATAATTAATATATTAATTTGAAATTAATAACTCCTTGTTAATTCAAATTAATAATTAAAACCATTGCAATATATCTAGTCCTTTAATATATATCAGATTAAGATTATTAATAAAAGAAAATATTAACTACCCATTTAACATATAATAAAAGCTATCTTAAAAAAATGAAATAAACTATATAAACTAAACTAAAATTACATTAAATTAAAATTAACTTAAATTAAAATTAAATTAAATTAAAATTAACTTAAATTAAAATTAAATTAAATTACTTTAACTAAAAAAACAATTATTAATAAAAAAAAAGTTTCTTTTAAAAAAAAAATTAAAATTAAAAATGATATTGGGGGGGGGGACCCACGCGGGTTCCCCAACCCCTGTGCGCAAGCACTGTCCTTAAAGGACAGTGGGGGAGGCCCGCAGGGTACCCTCCCCCTGCGCCATTAAGCACACTGTCCAAGGGACAGTGGGGGTACTACCGCCCACCTTGCATAGGTGGCGCAGTCCCTTGGGGGATGGTGGGATGGGGTCCCACCTCCCCCTAAATAAAATTAATTTTTTTTTAAATTTTTCTTTTAAAACTGCGAAACCCTTTTAACATGCAGTTTGGTTTTTTTTGTTTAATAAATTTCTTTTTTTTTTTTTTTTTATACGAAAACGGAAATAAATCCTAAAAAGGGTTTATTATAATTTTTTTTGTCTTTTCTGTCTATTCCTCTTTCTGGGTAAAGTAATTTTTCCCTTTTATTTTTACACCAGACTGTATCAAAACAGGGAGGTTGTTTTTTTTTTTTCATATGATTTAATTTTTGCAATGAAACTACAAAGGAATAAATATTTATTTTTCTTCTATAGTTAGAACTATAGGCAGAATGATTTTTCAAATTCTAGGAGTTTAATAAGAGATCTAGATACAAAATTTTGACAGCATGTCTGTACTATAAAAAGGAATACATAATTACGAAATCAATAGATCCAAGCTCCTCCAAAACCCCGAAAACAATGAAACATCAATTAATTATAAATTTAATTTCTTCTATGGTATAAGCTATATCAAAGGTTAATTTTTTTCATTTTCGACCTAGAGGGAATTTCTTCCCGAAATTTCAACAGCATAACCCTACGATTTTAAGAATATAGAAAATGAAAGAAGTGCAGATCTAGGGTTTCTAGAAACACCCAAAAATGTAGAAACAACCATAACCCATTTAAAGGCCAAATTTAAAGAACATGCATTGAATCAACACAGAAAACCTCAGATCTACGAAATTGAATTCATACATGGAAAATGGAACCTACCTTGATTCCAATGCAAGAAACGGAAGAATGTAGCTTGGAGGATGAAAGTAGATCTGAAACCCTCAATCCCAATTCAACCACAGATCTGGCAACAATGTAGATCTGAACACACACACACAAGCAATAGAAAATTCTGAAAACTTCGAAGCAACAAGGATCCACAACAATCCACAATTCTTCAAAAACCCCAAAATCACGAAGAGCTCTCCAATTCTCAAAAACCTGTTCTGAGAGAATGAATGACCAATTCCCCCTAAAGAGATTCAAATTCCCCAAAATATGCAAAGGTGAATAACAACTCCCAAGTCAATCCCTAATTTAACTCAACTTGAAAATTAAAAGTAAATCCAAATTAATTAAATAAAATATGCTTTATTGCCACAACTCAACTTTGACTCCTAATTACAAGTTAAGATATTTCAA
>MU227423.1:1362446-1393773 GCA_018584345.1 Thuja plicata
GCAAAACACACACAAACTCAAGAGAAAGGGTATTCGAATTCTGTCAACCTAGACAAATCTGGATAAGGTAGTCATACTGAAACTCATCCAACATTAGGACGATTAGGCTTAGGTTAGGGTTTTGGATCTGTATGTTACCTCCCCTCTTTACTATTGAAATGAATATTTATGGGCACGCTCACTCCTGCCAATTCAGGGAAGACGATGCCCTGTACCTGCAATCCTATCATCAAGCTGAAGCAAGTAACTACGTCTCCATCCTCTACCACAACAACATGCAAACAGATACATAAACATGATAACCATACACATGCAAGTATGGGGTAAGTACAATATAATCAAAACATAAATCATCACATCATGATAATATCCATAACATCATAAACCATAGTCACCATCAACTGAAAGAATAATAGCTCTCATGAAATTAACCCAAAAGAATTCGGCCAATCAACTAAAATCAATGACTAAAAGAGTATGGCATCACAAACTAAAAAGAAAAACATGAGTGGGTATTACATAATTCACTAAGAGTATATTGTCTTTGTTAGGAGACCTAGCCCTATTAGGAGCTAAATATTACATTTAGGACAAATCCATGTTAAAGGATATAAACCCTATTAGGGGTAATATAAGGAACTCATTGCTCTTACAATGAAAAACTATCTTTAAAAAGATTGATAAAAAAAAGTGAACTGTACAAGCATCTTCTATGATTAAGCAGTCCCATTTATATGTCGCAACCTCCTCTATATGATTCTAACATCACAATGTATATATCTAATCTAAACACATTTTTACATCTCAAAACATCTTCACACACACGCGCACGCACACCCGCGCACGCGCGCACACACACACACACATATACTCAAACTCACAACCTTTCCAGTCGGTTCACAAATATATCACAAAACATGTACAATGCTTAATCAAATAGAAAACACATAGTCAATGATAATAATAAAAAAATTAGGGTATGACCCAAACCAAATCCAATGTAGCACTTCATGAATACACTTGTTACTCACTTAAACATCGTGACCACTCATCTACCCTGTTATACTGTTGCACTGTCTTTGTGTAATCTCATCAATCTATAACACTCTCTAGTCAACTCAAAAATGCAAGCGAACTTAACTGAAGCTCTACTACATCCCATAATACATTCCTCTAGGTTCACATGGCTTAATTAATCATATAGTGTGATTTCCAGGCAAAACTATACAAATGTACCCTGTCAACTACTTCCTGGACTTAGTCATTTTTCCAAATAGAATATCCAAAATTGGATTGTATTCCGAGTGACCATGCCAATAAGTAGTGTTTCCATAAATGAAAAACTCTATGTTATAATCATAAGGCCACTTTCCAATAAGGTAGTGAATTGATGAATTTGATCTCCCCAGTCATTGGCATCTCAAATTCCTTCTTCATCTCTTTAGAAAAAGACAAACTTGTCTCATCATTGCCTCCATATATTATGTCATCAAAACAAACTTTAGATAACAACAATTTACCTCCTTCAACTTTAAGAATTACATTACTATCATCACTTGTTCTATCAAAACCATTTGAATAAGATAGGAATGTAACCTTTCATACCATGCTCTTGGAGCTTATTTCAGTCCATACAACGCCTTTTGTAGCTTGCATACCATGTCCTTTTCTTTTATCAATGAAAAACCATTGGGTTGTTCTATGTATACCTCTTCATCAAGAATTCCATTAAAGAAATGTGAATTAACATCACTTTGAAATACTTTGAACTTATTTTAAGAAACATAAGCAAGAAGAATTCTTACCCCTTCTAGTCTTTCTACTGGAGAAAAAGTCTCACCATAATCTAGTCCTTCTTCTTGTGCATAGCCCCTACACACAATCCTTTCCTTTTTTATGATTACATCTCAATCTTCATTCAGTTTGTTCCTAAAAACCCATTTTGTACCAATCACATTTTTATCTTCAGGTCTACATAACAAGTGCCCATGTATCATTCTTCTCAATCTGATCAAGTTCTTCTTCAATAGATTTTACCCAATCTTCATCCTTGATTTCTTCCTTTACTGTCTTAGGCTTATACTTGGAAATTAAACAAGTATTGTCTTTAATATTTCTTCTTGTTTGAACACCTGCATTCTTATCACCTATATTTTGATCAACTGAATGATTCATCTTTACATACCTAGGTATCACTAATTTAGGTCTAGGAGCTTCTTCTTCTGTCGGTTAAATCACTTCTCTCTCATTGTTTTGATCTACTAGTATATGCACTTCCGGTTCAATATACACAATCTCTTGGTCATCCTCTATTACTTTCTTTCTTGAATTACCAAATTTGTCAAGTTATTCATATACCTTTACATTTGTAGTTTTAATCATATTGTTAGTTCTTTTATTGAAACACTTATATACTTTACTATTAGTAGAATAACCCAAAAATATACCTTCATCACTCTTAGGATAAAACTTTCCAGTGTAATAATCTCTCTAAATGTAGCCTCTACTACCAAATAATTTGAAATATTTAACACTAGATGAGTGACCATGCCATATCTCATAGGCCATCTTATCTGTTCCTTTCTTTACTTGCACCCAGTTCCATGTATAAACAATAGTACTGATTGCTTCTATCCAATACATCTTCAATACACCTCCTTGAATCAACATAGTCCTTACAACAACAACAACTATGGTTATGTTCCTTCTCTCCATAGCACTATTCTATTATGGAGTCCTTGGTGCATACATTTGTCTCTTAATTCCATTCTCTTCACGTTACTTGACTAATTATGCAGAAGTAAACTCACCACCTCTATCAGATCTTAAACATTTCAAACTCTTACCTGATTCCTTCTCAACCAGTGCTTTGAATTTTTTTAATTTATAAAATGCATCAGGATTCTCCTTTAAGAAAGTCACCCACATCATTCTAGAATAGTCATCAGTAAACAATATGAAATATATTTCACCTTGATAATTCTTTTGTCTCATAGGCCGACAAAGATTAGTATGCACCAAATCAAGTATCATTTCAGATGAAAAATAATTTCTCATGAAATTAGAACTTGTTAACTTACCCAGATGACATTATTTACACATCATGTTGTCTGGGTTGATTAATTGAGGAAATCCTCTAACTACATTAGTCTTATTCACTTTTATCAAACTATCAAAGTTTATATAGAAAAAAAAACTATGCCATAACAAACTATCTTCAACTTTTGCGACCAAACAACTATTCACATAAGTATTTAGATAGACTAAATTACCTCTAGTCTGCCTACTAGTAGCAATCTCATCACCAGAGCTTCCAATAATTTTGCATACTCCTTCTTTGAATTCCAATCTATAACCTTTATCATTCAACTGAACCACACTCAATAGATTGTGTTAGACCATTCACATAATAGACATCATCACTATTACTCTTTTCATTCAAATAAATAGTGCCTTTACCTTTAACCAAACAAGGTGTACTATTACCAAACCTTACAACACCACCATAAAACTCATAAAGTTTAATAAACTTACTCTTATCACTGGTCACATGATGTGAGAACCCACTATTTATAATCCATTTATCATTATGTCTTATATGAGAAATCAATTCCTTTTCTCCTTCAGATGGATCTTCTTTGACTACAACAAAGATAAACTCTTCTTCCTCATTATCTCTTGATTCTTCATTGGTAACACCTTAATCCACTACAAAAAAGCATTGTTTCTTCTCTTTTCTTTTAAATATTCTAAACTTATGCTTTTGTTCACCATTAGGAACTCTAGCAACAATATGTCCAAAATTATTACAAGATAAACATTTTAGTGTAAGTTTTCCTTTGTACTTACTAGTCCCTTTAGGAAATCTCTTAGCTAGTAGAGCTTCAAAATATCCTTGTTTCCTTTATTCTTCCAAGATAGATTCAAGTTCCCTGGCCTAACTTGACATGTGATCAATATAAAGACTTGTTTCCTTACCTTTCCTTATCGATACATTAGACGTTGATTCCTTGAAAGCAACTTCAACTCTTGGAATAGTGTTATCATAGTTATTCAACTCAAATGCAATAATCTTAATGATTCGTCCATCTATAGTAACATTGTCAAATGTTATCAGTTCATTTATAGAAGACACTCTAATAGAATAAGTAGGCAATAAAGTTATTAACATTTTACTTACCACAATATATTCCTTAATAGTTCCACCAACACCTTTAATAAAACTAACCACTTCTTTTATTCTTAGGCCATATTGTGCAATATTATCTCCTTCTACCATTTTCATGTTATCATATTTTCCTCTACAACTATCTTCCTTAGCTTTCTTCACATGAATATCTCCATCATAGATAAGTTTCAACTTTTCCCAAACATCATAGGCAGTCTCTTATTCATGAACATCAACATATTCAACACTTAGATAGGGTACTTACAATGGCTTCATGTCCTTGAGTACCTTCTTGTTTTTCCTTTAGTTCATAACTTCATATGTAGTGAGAGTTCCAAGAGGGGTGATATACTAGTTTGTGACATGCATCCAATATTCTGGTCCCATACCTTGTAGGTATAACTTCATTCTATCACACCATACTAGGTAGTTGTCCTTATAAAACTTGGGAGGTTCCTTCCTCATCAATTGAGCTTTTCCTTAGGCTTTTAGGCTTACCAAAAAGAGGACCAATGCTCTGATACCAATTCCTAGTATTATCAAGTCCACGATTATTGAGAGGGGGGTGAATTAGTAATCTAACAATTCCAACTTTTCATTAACCATTCAATCACTTGCATCAATAAACATTCACTACATAAAAAGGTGAAGCAATAAGAATAAACATCCAAAATCATGAAACACAATAACACCAAAGTTTTTCTCATGGAAACCCAACTAGAAAAATCACTTGTGGGGATGTCATCCACTAAAATGTGCACTCTTCTAAAGTACGCTTGTTTAAGAACTTAGCTTATTGAAATATTACAGTAGTGCCCGATTAAGAGAAAGATCATGTTAGGAGTCACCCGGTCAAGGGATGTACCTCTAGCCCTGTTAGGATATTTAGCCTGTTAGGAGTAACCTGGTCAAAGGATTTCAAACCCTAATTAAAGAGTCACCTAATTAAAGGATTTACAATTCATACCTATTACGATCTTCCCGGTTAAGGGATTTATCTTGATGAAGTTTTTAGGAATCACCAAGTAAATGATATGAGAAAATAACACTTCCTTTTCTAGTACAGACCCAATTCAAGATCAATCTCTACTAAACATGCATACACACTTCTCTTTTCTTCTTCTTGTCGATCGCACCTCTGCATCCATGATCTACACTTGTCTACTTCATAATTTTACATATTTATACAATACAAGTAGATTAGGGAAATTAAAAACCTTACAAAAAGTTTTACAATCATTCCCGCTCAATGAGAAAACCCAAAATGTGTTATAAATCTAGAACACTTTTTAACAAACTCAGGTCAGCCTTCTAATTCATTGCACATCAATTTGACAATGAAAATTCATACCAAAATACATTCTTCAATGTTCTTGTACAACCTCCAATAAATTTGATCACAAAAATGCCAACTCATCAATCCTCATTGATTAATAATAATACTATGAGCCCTCGAACACATAAACACTCATCGCAACACGGTGCATCATAACTAGTCAAGGATCTAACTAATTGTTCTAAAGAACACCTTTAACGCTTTGCTAAACAATCTTCTATCACTTGAAACTTTTCCTTACAACCATCAAAACATGATGCGGTTGCAACCACAACCTTGTGACATATCCAAGATACACATATTATGACCAAAACATCTGAATCCAAACACTGTTGACAAAATCATAAAATCATTCTTCCTGTGCAACATATTTTTCTTCTTGTTAACCTATCAACCTTAAATCAATCATAACTCACTCAATAAATAAGATAAATCTTTTTGGTAATAGGTATATCATCTAGACACATCTCTTAGTCTTCGTATATGATCGCACACTCCAATTATATCTACAAATCATAATTCAATCTCTTGAAAATACATTAGCATAGTAGGTACATAGTCAACCAACAAACACTAAGTTGACATCAATGAAAACATCATAACTAATAAAATTATCATCAGTTCAGAATCAAAATCATACACTACATCATTTATGTCAACAAAAAAAACATCATATCTATTCTGAAACATATGTCCAATACTCCAGAGATTGTGATATAGACCCTTCACATAATAGACATTGTCAACATTATTCTTTCTATCAAAAGTAATATATCCTCTTCATTCACATAATAAGATATCCTCTTCATTCACATAATAAGCCTTCTTATTGAACCTTCTAAACTTCTGTCTAGGACCCTTCTTTGGACATCTAGTAGCCAAATGACTGATTTTACCACATCTAAAACATTTTAGGGGTAACATACCTTTTAGCTTGACAGTACCTTTCTTTGGTCTTCCTACAAAGTTTTTTTCAAATTCTTCTTCTTTATCATCACTGTCAGGATCTTCCTCTTATTTAGTTGCTTTGAATATTGTCTCCGATCTTCTCTTTTCTCTTCCAAACTTCCTTGGCTCAAATGTGGTCAAAGTGCCAAAAAATGGTTAGGCACAAAGAAGGAAAGAACAACTAAGAGGGGGGGGGGTGAATAAGTTGTACTCACAAAAAATAAAACATTAACAATTGCTTATAAATCTAAAAGATAAACTAGAATGAAAAATCCACAACACATAACTCACACCACAATATTTGTTCACGAGGAAACTCGGTTAAGGGAAAAACTGGGTGAGATTCAAAACCACAAGATAGATGTACTCTATTAAAAGAATGACCCAGTTAAGAGAAAATAAGAACAAACAAGAATGCACTTTCATCTCTAATCAAAATTACAAAGGGTGGAATTTTTTTCCAATACAACCGAAGTAACTTAAAATCTCCAATGCCAATACAGTTCCAATGAAGTATAATTTTTGCCTCTCTTGAAGAATATATTTCTACTCTCTTTTTCCTTATTTATTTATTTTCTTCTCTACACTCGCAATTACAAATAATTGGCCATATATACAATTTAGAAATGAATAATCAACAACAAGGTCAGCCAAGACCTAGAAGAGAAAATGATATAAAATTTAAGCTCAATCTTTAAGATGATCCAAATGAAGTCAGACAAGACTTAGATAGGACCCAAAAGAACATCTACAAGCATGCAAAAACTTTTCCAAATCTGTACCAAACATTACAACACATTACTTCACCAAGTCGGCTAAGACCTAAATGAAGAAAAACCAATCATGCTCAATAAATCACCAAATGCGATCACTTTAATCAATGCTAACCAAAAAAATTATCATAATACAATCCAAGAACACCAAGAAGAAACAATGGAAGCATCTCAAGTATATCATTCATCTCTAGCTCAATATCCCAATTCATCTATGTTTTGAACATCACTGAACGCATAACTTTGTCACATCAAAAAGATAGCTTACCGAATTATAAATAATGAACAACACAAGTTAAAGGTACAAAAATAGTCCCAAATACACCTCTAACTTCACTCCAACTAAATCAAGAAAAATGATGAATACCGAAGAAAAAATAAACCTCTTTCATAACCAAAACAACAAGAATACATAGATTGAAACATCTTGATATACCAATCATAGCTTACTCAATCAACCAATGAAAATTTTTAGGGAAACTAAAGACATGACAGAAACACCTCACATAATCACAACACAAGGTCTTCAACCTATCACCCAAATAAGTCAAATCATCCAAACTAATCAAACTATTTGCAACAAAAATAGTATGTTCACATCAATGAAAAAATATTAATGTCAACACACATCAATCTCTTCCATGCTCAAAAATCTTCCAACAATCTCCCCCTTAGGCATTAATGAAAAATGTAAAGTGAAAAATTGATCAATTCACAAAGATAATATATCCATATGATCACTTTGAATATCCAGATACACAATTTTCCCTAAAAATCTTGTTAATCCTATTTTCACACAATCTCTCCCCCTTTGACATCAACGGAAAAGGACCAAATACATCAAAGAACTAAACCCACCTCAAAAGGCTAATGTGAAAATTTGCACACACAGATCTATAAGATTCATAATACTTCCCCTCTTAAGGAGTAGTCCCCATCTCATCAATCAAGAGAATAATATTATGATAATGTTCTAGATTGATGCCATCCTTAGCATCATCTATTCTGATCGGGAGGGGCCATTACCCCAAGCTTATCTTCCAGATATTCAAATGTATCCTTTAGAAAATTCTTTCTAAAGATATCATCAATTTGTTCCTTAGTAGATACATACTCCAATTTTACTTCCTTGTTTCTAAATTTATCCCTCTATAAATGATAGTTAATAGAAATATGCTTTTCCTTTGAATGTTGCACATGATTCTTTGAAATATTTATAGAACTTGAATTATCACGGTAAATGACAATAGATTTGTCAATGTTTACCCTTAAATCCTTCAACATTTTCTTCATTCAAACAACTTGAGTACAATTTTTAACAACAAAAACATACTCAACTTCAATAATAGATTGAGAAATACAATCATGTTTCTTACTAGCCCAAGAGATTAGTCTCTTACCCAAGATTAATGCACCACCACTTGTACTTTTCCTATCATATATATTACCTCCCCAACCATCATTTGTATATGCACAAAGTGTGAAGTGATTATCCTTATGAAAACCATAAGCCATAGTCAATTGTTCCCTTCAAGTATCTAAATATTCTTTTGATAGAAACAACATGTGATTCTTCTGGTTCAACTTGAAATCTTGACAAGAAAAACATCATTCATTATATCAGGTCTAGTCTGAGTTAAGTACAACAATCCACTGATCATTTATCTATATCTTGTTTGGTTTGTGCAGGGGGATTCATCATCCTTAGACAACTTGTAACTAGTCACTATAGGGGTTCCAATAGGTTTTGAATCTTCCATACCAAATTTCTTTAACAGTTCTATGACATACTTGGAATGTGTAATGAAAATTCCTTTATCCAACTATGAAATTTACAATCCAAGAAATAATTTCTTACCTATCATAGACATCTCAAATTATTCAGACATTTCTTTAGAAAAACCTTTACTCAATTCATCATTACCTCCAAAAATGATATCATCAAAAAATACTTCAACAATCAAGATATAATCATCAACTATTTTTAAATATAAGTTACTATCAATAGTACCTTTACTGAATCTAATCTTTATCAAGTATTTTTCCAATCTAGCATACAAGGCTCTAGGAGATTTCTTTAATCCATATAGTGCTTTCTTCAATTTACAAAACATATCTAATTCATATTGGTGTAGGAGCACCCATGGGTTGGTAAAATCAATCCTATGAATTTTTTTGTGTGAAGCCCTCTAAGGATTTCTTTTTTGCATAAGGTCATGTTGACCATAGTATGTGAGTACAATAGGGATTAGGGTCTAGTTAAGCCTTAAGTCCTTAGAAAGTTGCAATTAGGGGCTAAAATGTTGTAAAGCCTCCTAATTGGTTAGAAGAGATGACTATGTCAACATGATGTCATTAGGGGCTTGGAGATGTTTATAATAATGTTTGAAAAAAGATAGTAGTCTAGGATGAGGTTAGATTAGTTCAAAATCTCATTTACATTAAGTTGTTAAAAAGTGCAAAAATATGTAAAAATTTGCTAAGCAACTTTTGCTACATTTAAAAGTTGCTCGTACAACATTGTCCAAGATTGAAAAATGATGGAGAAGTGACCTAAGAAGAAACCAAAGGTATGGTTGACCTATTTAAGAAATGTGATGACCTAATCCCAAGGTTAGACACCTATTGTACAGATTCTGATTTTGAACAATATAGAGAAGTGTTGTTTTGTGTGAATTTAGCTAGTTATTGAGTAACAATAGTTTGAATATGGATTGAATTCAAAACTATATCTTGTGAATTACTTAGATTAGTTGTTTTTATTTCTTTGTGTGCCATTGGTTTTGCATTTTGAAGTTGTTTATTTAGTCTTCTGTAAATATTTTTGTTTTGGACTATCACTGGTCTAAACCAGGCAGTTTGTAAAGATGGAGACCTAGCTCACTATCCCACCGTTCAATATGTAAAAAATATTGGGGATAGTGATTAGACTCCCTGTATATAACCTATATAGGATCTTGGTAACTCAAATGAAAAGGAAAAATTTTTAAGGTCTTGTCCTAGGTGGGCCAGTAGTGAGCCCGGCTAGGGAAGACACTATTGAAGAGTAGTTTACTTATAGGGGTGTGAACTAAAGACCAAATCAGCTATTGGGAGTTGAGGTTGGGAGTCTTACAAAGAATTGGTGAAGAGGAGAAGGTTGTTGCAATCCAGATTGGAGTCTAAAACTTGCAGATTAGCCAAGAAGCCAGTGAATTCCTAAAACCACACATTTTTGGTTAGGAATTGTACGGAAGGATGGAACCCTAAGACCCCAAAAATACTTGAGAGGTTGGAAAATGAACCAAGAAACAAAAGGAAATTAGTAGGTTCCTTTGCGAAATAATGGGTGAAAATCCCTATTTTCTCGGAATAGGAGGCCTTTTAGGGCTACTAGCCATTAGGTTTGTTTTGAATCCAATTGAAGAAATTTACTAGCAAGATGAATCAAGAGGAACTCCTAACACCTCCATTTGATCAACTTCCAATGTCTAAGAACACCTCCTCAGCTCTGCAAGAATACTTTACAAGAATGGGGGTGTAAGTCCTTTAGGTGAGTTGAAGGGATAGTGAGTTTAAAGCTAGTAAGCACCAAATAGAGGTCTTGGTTTGGTAATTATTTCTTAGTAGTTGGGTTGGTTAAGGAGACAAGGAGATCAAGAACCTTGCAGAGATCCTATAGGTCAGTAGGTGTGTAGAGAAAGAACCTTAAAGTATACTAAAAGACTAAGAGCATGAGCTTGTGATTGGCTCATCCAACCTCCCTATCATAATTGTATCAGAGCCCCAAAAAGATTTGGCATTGCATAGTGTATGTCAGATAGTGAGTCTTGTTTATCTTCAATCATGGTGACCAATGTGGAATTGGTCAAGAAGGTCAATGAACAAGAGGTAGACATTAGGCTATTGAGAGAAAGAATAGCCCAATTAGAGAAAGAATTGAGTGAAGTGCACTGACGAAGTCAATGAAAAACTTGAAGGGAAGGAAGCTAAGGGAAAAGAGATTGTTGAAGAGGATAAAACTCCAGACCTGACCTTGTGTTGCAAGAGGATCCCTTCTTGAAAGCTTTTAAAGGTATGAGTGGGAAGGCTCTTAAAGGAATACCATTGTTAGTGGAAGGATGGAAGCAGATATAGTCTTGGACTGGATAGAGGGCATGGAGAACCAATTTTAATGTGATGGAGTCACAGAAGCACAGAAGCTAAGGGTGGAAAAATCAAGACTTAGAGGCTCTACCTAGACATGGTGGAAGTTCATTCAAGAAGAAAGGGAGAAAGAAGGCAAGAAACCAATTGCCACTTGGAAGGGCATGGTAGTTAAGGTGAAAGAAACATACACGCCTAATGACTACAAAATAAAATTGCATAAGAAGAGACAAATCTTGAGACAGGAAGATCTTGATGTAAATTCCTATACAGAGGAATTTAAAAAACTATGTTTAAGGTCCAATGTGATTGAAGATGAAAGCCTTAAGGTGGTGAGGTACCTAAATGGTTTAAAGTAGAACATCCAAGAGGAGATGACTCTGCTAAGCCCCAAGATAGTACACCAGTGCTATCAGTTAGCCATCAATATTGCATAAAAGAATAAGAGGAAACAAGATCAAACTTCCAAGAACAAAGGAAGAGGCAGAGACCAAAGAGGTCACAAAGGTGGTTACCAAGGAAGAGGGACTGAACAAAGAAGCCAAGGAGAGTCAAAAATTGTGGAGCATGGTAATGAAATGACTTCTAGAGGAGGTTATGGAAGAGGTAGAGGAACTCAAGGAGGTTCTAATAGAGGAAGAGGTGCATGTAGAAGCAATTCGTACTTTTCCAACATGAAGTGTTATAATTGTGGCCAAATGGGACATCCGACTTATAGGTGTCATGAGAATGAATCTTCCTCAAACAATGAAAAGAGATTGGCATATGCACACAAAGATACATCAAGTGTCAAATCACCAGAGGTGAGTCACATTAAATTAGAAATGGGAGAGAATCTAATGTTTAGAAGAGTATTGATCAGACAACCAGTGAAGGAAGAACCCAAACAGAGAAGATCCTTGTTTAGACTAAGGTGTAAGATTCTTGGTAAAGTGTGCAAAGTTATTATGGATTCAGGCTCCATAGATAATATTATATCAGAAGAAGCAGTTAAGAAGCTTAACTTGGAAAAGATACCCCATAGAAGCCCCTACAAGGTGACATGGTTGAATAAAGAGAAAATTATCCTTGTAAATGAACAAACATGGGTAGAACTATCCATTGGAGGATAAAAAGATAAGTTGAGATGTGATGTGTTTCATATGGATGCATTCCATCTCCTATTGGGAAAACCATGGCAATATGACCGAGGAGCCATTTATGATGGGAAATAAAATATAGTCTCATTCAAGAAGGATGGCAAAACATTAAAAATATACTCTTTTCTAGATGAAAAAGGAGACTAGTCAAAGACTCCTAGTGTGTTACTTAGCAATGAGAAAGAGTTCATGGAAAATCTTCAACAAGAAGGTAGTGAGGGCTATGCCATAGTTGTAAAACCCAAGGAAGTGGAAAAGACCACACAAGAACCTATACTAGTGGAGGTTAAAGCACTTCTTGAATGGTTCAGAGACATAGTTAGTGATGGTACACCAAAAAACCTAACTCCTAAGAGGTCTATCAGTCATCAAATAGACTTTATCCCAGGGGCTTAATTTCCCAAAAAAGTAGCTTACAATCTCACACCAGAGAAGAACCAATAAGTAGAAAGGCAAGTGCAAGAGATACTTGACCAAGGATTAATAAAGAAGAGAATCAACCCTTGTATAGTACCTATGGTTTTGGCATCCAAGAAAGGGGGTAAGTGGAGACTTTGTACTGATTCTAGGGCTATCAATAAGATTATAATTAGATATAGATTTCCTATACCTAGGATTGAGGATTTGATGGACTATCTTGGAGGGGCCAAATATTTTACTAAATTGGATCTTAAAAGTGGATACCACTAGATTAGGATAAAGGATGGGGATGAATGGAAGACAACCTTCAAAACCACTTAAGAGTTGTATGAGTGGAGAGGTATGCCTTTTGGGCTTACAAACAAGCCTATCACATTCATGAGGCTAATGAATGTAGTGCTAAAGGATTACACTAGTAGATTTTTAGTGGTATATCTTGATGATATACTCATCTTTAGAAAAACAAAGGAGTAGCATCTCAAGCATTTGGAGATAGTGCTAAAAAGGCTACAACAGGAACAATTATCTATTAACTTGGAGAAATGTGAATTCTTCAAACAAGAAATTGTGTACTTGGGATTTGTAGTATCTCAAGGTTCATTGAAGATGGACCCAAGAAAGGTGGAAGCTATCTTGAACTGGCCAACACCAACCATAAGGATAGAGGTAAGGAGATTTCATGAGTTAGCGCAGTTTTATAGAAAATTTATAAGGAATTTAAGTGGTGTTTGTGCACTAGTGCTAGACACCATCAAAGGTGGATTGAAAACCAAATTAAAGTGGATTCATGAAGCAAGTCAAGCATTTGAGAAGTTGAAACAATAGGTAGCTACCCAACCTATCATCTTGTTACCTAGTTTTGACAAGCTATTTATAATAGAGTGTGATGCAAGTGGAGTGGCAGTAGGAGGAGTGTTGAGTTAGGAGGATAGGCCTATAGCATTCTTTAGTGAGAATCTCAACAAAGTAAAGAAAAAGTATTCATCTTATGACTTAGAGTTGTATGCTCTAGTATAGTCACTTAGGAAGTGGAGACATTATCTCCTACCTAAGGAGTTGTGGTGTTCACAGACAACCTAGCCTTGAGTTATATCAACAGCCAAGACAAATTAAGCAATAAGTAGGTAAAATGGATGGAGTATCTACAAGCCTTCACATTTACTATCGAACATAATAAATGATAGTTTAGTAAGGTGGAAGATTCCTTGAGAAGGAGATTATTGAAATTCCAAGAAGTTCAACTACTAAGCATTAGCATAGAGAGTTTTAAGTACCTCTATAGAGATGATGAAGACTTCTCCAAAGCCTACAAGGTATTTTCTAATTTTGAAAATCACTTTCATAGTCAATTTGCAGAATATACATTATAGAGTGGTATTTTGTTTAAAGGGAATCAACTATGTGTCCCTAAGGGTTCAATGAGGGGAAATCTCATTCAGGAGAAGCACAATGGTAGCCTCAGTGGCCATTTTGGCATCAACAAAACCATGGAGTTAGTTCAGAGGTTCTATCATTGGCCCAAGTTGCCTAGAGATGTAAGAAGGTATGTTGAATAGTGTGTTGTGTGTATGAAAGAAAAATGGGGAGCTAGTAATGCAGGTTTGTACCAAGATTTTCCCATTCTCAATAGATGATCGAAGTGCATTAGCATGGATTTCATAGTAGGTCTCCCTAAGACAAAGATAGGATTGGATAGCATCTATGTGGTGATAGATAGGTTTAGAACAAATGAGTCATTTTATTCCTTGTAATACTACCCATGATACCAGCTATATAGCTCATCTCTTTTTCAAGGAATTTGTGAGGATACATGGAATTATCCTAAGCATTATGACAGATAGGGATGTCAAGTTTATGGGTCATTTCTAGAAGACTCTATGGAGAAGATTGGGTACTAACTTGTGTTTTTTATCAGCTTACCATACACAGATAGATGGTCAAATTGAGGTGATTAATAGGTTGTTGGCTAACTTATGCAGATGCCTAACCAAAGATTATGGGCAGACATGGGATCTAGTTATACCACAAGATAAATATGCCTATAATGACAGTGTTAACCATACCACTAGAAAAATTCCTTTTGAGATAGTATATGGGATGTACCCAAGGGGAGTGTGTGAACTTAGAGATCTAGGAGCCATGGTGTATAGGATTGGTCATCAGAAGATTTCTCTCAGATAATGAAAGAGATTCAAGAGCAAGTCAAGAAGAATATAACAGAGGCTACTCACAAACTGAAAGCCAAGGTGGATGAGAAAAGAAGAGATGTTCATTTTGATGTGGGAGAATATGTCATGGTTCATCTAAAAAAATCTAGATTGCAAAAATGAATGCCTACAAAGTTGCAGATGAAAAGAATGGGACCATGCAAGATACTAGCTAAGTATGGGTAGAATGCCTATAAGGTGGAACTTCCTTCAGATTTGAGCATCTCACTAGTGTTTAATGTAGAATAATTAGTGAATTTTAAGGGAAAATTGTTAGAAGTAAAAAAAAATAGTTAAGATATATTATAATATGTCAGTACAGTAGCTTTACCTCCAAAAATTAAGCCTCAAGCATAAAATATTTTAGAGTCAAGAGTGAAGAAGACAACCAGACACAAGGTGTATATGGATCACTTGGTCTAGTGGAAGGATCAACCTAAACCTGAAGCTACATGGGTGGAGGAAATCAATTTCATCAAATTTGGCATTGATATCTCTCTGATATCCCCTCAAGTTCCTTAATCTTTGTGTAGAGGGGGAGAATGGTGCAGGAGCACCCATGGGTTGGTAAAGTCAATCCTATGCATTATGTTTTGTGAATCCCTCTGAGAAATTTTTTTTCCATAAGGTCATGTTGACCATAGTATGTGAGTAAAATAGGGATTAGGGTCTAGTTAAGTCTTAAGTCCTTAGAAAGTTGCAATTAGGGGCTAAAATGTTGTAAAGACTCTTGATTGGTTAGAAGAGATGATGATGTCAGAATGATGTCATTAGGGGCTTGGAGATGCTTAGAATCATGCTTGAACCAAGATAGAATTCTAGGATGAGGTTATATTAGTTCAAAATCTCATTTGCATTAAGTTGTTCAAAAGGGCAAAAAGATATAAAAAGTTGCTAAGCAACTTTTGCAACATTTAAAAGTTCCTCGGACAACATTGTCCAAGTTTGCAAAAATGATGGAGAAGTTCCTTAAGTGGAAACCAAAGGCATGGTTTACCTATTTAATAAATTCAATGACCTAATCCCAAGGTTAGACACCTATTGTACGGATTCTAATTTTGAAGAATATAGAGAAGTGTTGTTTTGTGTGCATTTAGTTAGTTATTGAGTAACAATAGATTGAATATGGATTGAATTCAAAACTGTAGCTCATGAATGGATTATATTAGGATTTTTTTAGTTATTTGTGCCATTGGTTTGGCATTTTGAAGTTTTTTATTTAGTTTTATGTAAATATTCTTGTTTTGCACTGTCACTGGTCTAAACTAGGAAGTTTGTAAAGATGGAGACCTAGCTCACTATCCCACTGTTCAATATGTACGGCCTCTTGGGGATAGTGAGTAGACTCCATGTACATAAAATTTATAGGAACTTGGACCCTCAAATGTAGAGGAATCATTTTTAAGGTCTTTCCCTAGGAGAGCCAGTGGTGAGCCTGACTAGGGAAGACACTATTGCAGAGTGTTTTAGTTGCAGGGGTGTGAACTAAAGACCCAATTAGATATTGGGAGTTGAATTTGGGAGTCTTATAGAGAATTTGTGAAGAGGAGAAGGTTGTTCCAATCTATATTGGAGTCTAAAGCTTATAGATTAGCCAAGAAGCCAGTGAAGTCCTAAAACCACACATTTTGGGTTAGGGAATTGTACGGAAGGATGGAACCCTAAGACCCCAAAAATCCTTGAGAGGTTGAAAAATGAACCAAGAAACCAAAGTAAATTAGTAGGATCTTTTGGGAAAGAAGTGGCGAAATTTCCTATTTTCTCATAATAGGAGGCCTAATAGGGCTACTAGTCATTAGGTATGTTTTGAATCCAATTGAAGAAATAGACTAGCAAGATGAATCAAGAGGTACTCCTAACACCTCCAGTTGATCAAATTTTAATGTCTAAGAATACCTCCTCACCTCTAAAAGAATAATTTATAGGAATGGGGGTGGAAGTCCTTTAGGTGAGTTGAAGGGCTAGTGAGTTGAAAGCTAGTAAGCACCAAGTAGAGGTCTTGGTTTGTTAATGCTTTCTTGGTAATTGGGTTGGTTAAGGAGATGAGGGGATCAAGAACCTTACAAAGATCCTATAGGTTAGTAGGTGTGTAGATAAATCCCCTTAAAGTCTATTAAAATACTTGTTGGAAATAATGGAATGGTGTGTACTGAGAGAGGAGGGGTGAATCAATACCCTCAAAAATTTTATTACTTAACCTTTATCCTTTTAGTAATCAATTGTATTACCAACCATATATCTTATTCTATCTTTGTGTATTTTATATCAAATCATATTTCAATTAGCATGTAAAACATTCATGAAATGTAATGACACATGACACAAGATTTGGTAACATAGAAAACCCCTGTTAGAAGGTCAAAATTGCGGTGGGGATGAAACCCACAAAGCTTCACTATCTACACAATGGAAGGGGTCGGTTAAGGCTTAGAATTTTGATCACTTCTGATGATCTACCCTATGAGGAGTATTATGTAGAGACTGGTTAAGGTCTACTTTGTTAAGAGCTTTCACAACACTGTTTAGTGTGCACTCAGTTAAGAGACTTACAAAGGATTGTTAAATCCACCTTTCTCAAGGATTTCTTATATTTTCTACACTTGTTAGAATGTATTCCAAAATATTCATTGACCTGAGTATATGCAATATAGAATTGTTGATTACAGATCCAGTAAAGATTACATGTATATTTATCACCTATAGTGATTGATCAATACCTTTGTTCTACTCGGTAGCCTTGAATTTGGTTCTTGATAACCTATTTCATCTTTTGATGTTCTTCTACATAAAACTCTCAGTCTGATCCATAGATGTGCTTCTCGGATACTATCATCATCACACACATGTGTTCTGATAGATTAAATATCTATTTATACAATGAGTTTGACCTAAATGAGTTTCACGTATTACAATGATAACTCTATGATTGAAGGTTTAAAACTTGACCTTGATCTCCAAGTTTGCATGTTTCTAATTAGTTAGACTGATTAAAAAATTTAAAATTACATTGCTTGTCCCTCAAGAAATAGATTTAAAGCTAATCAAAAAGATAAATATAAAACACAAGTGTTTTATCTAACGTAGAAGTCAAATCAAAATTTATGAGAATTCTAATTGCTCTCAGTAGACTGGTGCTTGGATTTTTCTTTAGTTTGTTAGGTTCCTCTGGTATTTGTTCTATCGGGTTACACTGTAATCTTCTTATCATGTTCCTCTGTCAGGTTTTCTCTGTCGGGTTCCACTTTGTAACAATTTTGGGTTGCACTGTGTCATCAGATTCCCTTGTGAACTTGTCTGTCGGGTTGCACTAAACATGTCTTTTGGTGTTGGTGTTACATATCATTGCATGCATATCATAGATACTATCGATGACGAACATCTCCGGGGTGGAAATTAATTGTCTTTCTATTGTCATTTGTTGCTGCAGTAGTGTAAGATTGGGTAGCAGTAGAGCTTGTAGCTAAGTTACCTCATCCCTGAACTTTGATTCTACCTCTTGAATTTGATGTCTCAAATTATTTGCTTCCATTATCTTTGCATAATGCAATTGTATTGCATTGTCAATTGTTGAGAGACCTTGAGCACTAGAAGTAAGATCTGCATCTATTTTTGCATTCTTTTCACTATTCTCCTTAGTGAATTTCTCTAATGTGCTTAACTTCTAAACTAAGGTGATTGCTTATGAAATGATTGCTTCTAATTCATTTAATTGTTCAAAGAGCTTTATCTTGTTCTCTGCCACTTCTTGGCTTATTTTCTTGGTCAATTTATATTGATACTTTTTCTCTTCTCGTTCTTCAATTGCCTTTTCTGCATCCACATTTTGTGATTGGATTGCATCGGTAAGAATGACTAATTGATCAATGATAGATGTGTTTTGATCAATTTCTATATCAGGTACTATTTTTTGAAGAATATCCCTTGTTATCTCAGGTACTTGAGTGTCCTTTGTCTCCTTCTTAATCTTATCTTGGATAAATTTTCTTCTACATAGTTCTGCATAGTTTGTTAGTGCCTCTGAATCCAATGTTCTCATATCACAAGCTAGTATCTCAATAATCTCTTCCAGTGTAACTAGATTCTTACTATTTTTATTCTTCTTCTTGGATAGACTTGTGGAGGGACCTATATGGAGTACCATAGAAATTTCCTTTTCTTTTTCTGATGTGCTTGGTGAAGGCTTTGGACTATGTGTACCTTTATCCTACTGCTTAGTGTCTGCCTATCGGCTGGGAGTGGACATCTCCACATCAACCTTAGCCTTATTTGTAGAATCTCCTTCTGTATCCTTAGGATTAGTATCACCTTCTTTCTATTCTTCACCTATGTCTTTTTTTTCTCCTCCTATTTCTTTTCTCTCTCCATCTTTATTCTTCTCATCGGATGTGTTTTCGGTTCCTCTGCACCCTTATCCTTAGGTATGCTTGCATCCTTTTCAAGTGATTTATCCTTCTCCAAGATAATATTAGATTTTATCAATAGTTGTATTTGTCCCAGTGTATCTACTTGAGCAGCATCTATTGTTGAATCCTTTTCCTTAGTTTGGTCTGGGGAAATAGTGACATCTTCATCTTTCTTTACCTCATCTGCAGGATCTTCTCCGGTAATATCAATGATAGCATTATTAGTGAATGCTTCATCTGTAGTATCCATATCTTTGTTAGCTTTTGTGTTCAATGCTTCTTCATTAACATCCTCACCATCATTTATAATAATGTGTATTGGGCTTTGTTTATCCTATTCTTCTTCTTTGTGAGGTTCCTCAGTAAGAGCTAATAGTGGCTCGGGGCTTGTGTCCTTTTTAGGTACATCAAGTATTTGTCTCCAAGTATCCTCACTTTTTCTGTCAAGATCAATTAGGTTTCCATGTAGCACTTTGTAGGCTCTTAATTTTGGTGAGAAACTTTTGGAATTTAACTTCATCATTTCTTCAATCTCCCCCATCTTAGATTTGGGTGGCATAATAGAAACTAGGGCTCTTTCCCTTATTTATTTCTCTTCCTTTAGTGCATATGTCCACCTTGCTGAAATTATGTCTAGAATTTCTTTAGGCATTTTACCTTCAAATTGTATTGGTACATATTTGAATACGCACATTTTCCTCCTCTAACTTATTCTGATCCTTAGGATCCAGAGTTAGCCATTTTCTGATCTTAGGGTCTGTTATTGAACCCGACTTGATGATTGATGCACATACCTCATAAATTGTGTTAGGGAACTTATTCTTAACTGGTTGTTCATCTTTTTTGGTGTCCTTTATGTCTTCCTTAGTTCTAATGAACTTTCTTCTTTTTGATGGTGCATTTTTCCCGGTTTGAGGCTTTCTCTTGTAAGTCCTCACTTGTCCTTTCTTTACCAGAGATGCACTTGTGTCTTTATTGTCTGACTTCTAGTACTTGATGCAGTAGAAGTCCTTGGTTTCTTTACTTGTGGTTGTGGTGGTGCATTGAACTCTGTAGATTTAGAGTCACTCAATTATTCTTCTTCACCGATGGGTGTTTATTCCTCGATTTCATCCTTTTGTTCAGACTCTTCATCATTTACTGACAATTTTTTCTTCAATGTCTTTACCATTTCCTATTTATTTCTATCAATTTTCTTCACAACTAAGCCTATTTTATTCTTTCTTTGGATTCCTCATAGGTTCCAAACCTAGGTTGTGACTTGTCCACTGGTTCATTTATTAATGCTTCAATAGAATTGATGGCTTGATCTATGATGAATTCATAGTCAAGTGGTGCTAACCATGATGTCCTTGGTACAACTAGTTTGATAAAGGTGTTGTCAGTGTCCACCATAAAAAAAATGTCAGTCTTGTACTTTTTTACCAGTTATTCTGTTATCCTCATTCTTTTTTGCATTCTTTTCTTAAATCCAGTAAAGTATTCATCCATATCTGATACAAAGTTGTCACCTAGTGACTTGATGAATATGGAGTTGCTCAGGTTACATGCCAACTTTTTTTTGGTGAAAACATGATGCTCGGGGCAAGTGTCAACTCATTCAACTTTTCACATGTTTACCGATGGATCTTGGTAAATGGTGAAGACAATAATTCTTTTTACTTGATTACCGATGAGTCTTGGGTTACATTGATTAACTTGGATTTCACATGTACATTGATGATTCTTGATATGTATTAACTGACGTGATTGCATTCATAGAATCATAACAAGTAATAACATAGTGCACCTTTAATCATGCTAGTTTGGAATTTTTAACTATGTATAATGGAACTGATGTAAAGTATAACTTAGTATAGTGTAGTTCCATACTTACTTGTTCATCTTAGGTGGGGGTGGTGATGTCACTAGATCCATTAGATAAGGTGTCACCCATTTCATTGCTTGGTCTAGCATCATCAAGGTTTGTAGCTTTCCTCCACATTTTGTTTCTCATCTTCCTAATGTCTTCAATGGTGTTTCCATTGGCAAAGGTGCTTGTCTCTATCACTTGGTTTTTGTAGTCCTTGCTTAGATGACCAACTTTATGACAGTGTAAACATGTCATTTTGGGGTTAGTCCAGCTCTTAGACTTTCTCATCCATTTTCTCATGTAGTTTGTAGCAATGTGTCCATATCTACCACATGTTTTTTAGTTTGTCCATGTGTTTTAATCCCAAACATATGAGTTACCGACTCTTTTTGGTTGATAAGAATTTTCTTGATCTTTAGGCTTCCATGCTTGCTTTTTCTTCTTCCTGCATTCAAGAGATGTGTGCCCATGCATTTTGTAAGTAGGACAATATTTTTCCATGTAGGTTTCCTTCTTTGATTTTTTCACCTCAGATTTACATTCATATGCTTTATGTCCTTTCTTGTTACATTTATAACAATTTCCCATGAATAGAGATGTGGATTTAGGAATACCTCTTATTTTGCTCCTACAAACATTTGATGTGTGGCCTCATTTTCCATAGTGATTGCATGACTGCTTTCTTGGTCTTGGATTTGTGTAGACATTCTTTGGATCAGCTTGGTATGGTGATTCTCCATTCTCAGTATACCCTAGTCCAGTATTGTTGTTGACTCTTCTTTGTCCATCCAAAAAATCATCCATCCTTTTGATACTTTCTTCAGCTCTCTTGATCATGTCATTGTGTTGTTCCTAAATTCTTACTTCATGCTTCAGTCTTTGATTTTATTCTCTTAGCGTGATCACCAATACCTTCCATCTTTCCATTCAGTTCTATTTTCATTCAGCTTACCTCCTGACTCATAAGAATAATCTGATTGGTGATCTCATGATGATGTTGAGTAAGTCTTTGTATTTTTGACTCTTTCTCTTGTAGCTTTTCAGTAATCTTCCTCCTGCCATCAATAGCTAGTGTTCTCCCTTTCTTAGCTTGTCTAGCATTATTGATAACCTCAATCATTCTTACCATCTATGTCTCTTGACTGATTTTCAATGATTTTACTTGTCCAACCAGATGTTGATTGGTTTCATTTAGACTTGTTATGCTTCCTTCAGATGTGTTTCTAGATGTAGATCCTGAAGACTCAAATAAATTAGGTGTCTCTTCGTCATGATAGTCTGTTTCATTACAGAGAGATTCCATAACCTTTCTTTCATCCAATAGTTGTCTCATCTTGATTCTAGCTTCTTTATATTTCTCATAGAAGATTTGTATCTCTAGCTTCTTATTCTCAATACTCTTGTCTATCTTGTACCTTTGCATTATATGATCATTTATCTTAAGTATTTAAACTCTTCCAAATAAGATATCTAGCTCTAATACCAATTGTTGGAAATAATGGATGGTGTGTACTGAGAGGGGAGGGGTGAATTAGTACCCTCAAAAAGTTTATCACTTAACCTTTATCCTTTTAGTAATCAATTGTATTACCAACCATATATGCTATTCTATCTTTGTGTATGTTATATCAAATCATAATTCAATTAGCATGTAAAACATTCATAGAAACATTCATGAAATGTAATGACACATGATACAAGATTTGGTAATGCAGAAAACCCCTGTTAGAAGGTAAAAATTGCGGTGGGGATGAAACTCACAAAGCTTCACTATCTGCAAAATGGAAGGGGTCAGTTAAGGCTTAAAATTTTGATCACTTCTGATGATCTACCTTGTTAGGAGTAATATATAGAGACTGGTTAAGGTCTACTCTATTAAGAGCTTTAGAAACACTATTTAGTGTACACTTGGTTAAGATATTTACAAAGGATTGTTAAATCCACCTTTCTCAAGGATTTCTTCTATTTTATATACTTTTTAGAATGTAGTAAAAAATATTCATTGACCTAAGTATATGCAATCTAGAATTACTAATTATAGATCCAATAAATATTACATGTATATGTATCACCTATAGTGATTGATCAATACCTATATTCTTCTTGGTAACCTTGAATCTGGTTCTTGATAACCTATTTCATCTTTTGTTGTTATTTTGCATAAAACTCCCAGTCTGATCCATAGATGTGCTTCTCAACTACTATCATCATCACACACATGTGTTCTAATAGGTTACATATCTATTTATACAATGAGTTTGACCTTAATGAGTTTCACATGTTACAATGATAACTCTATGATTGAAGATTTACAACTTGATCTTGATCTCCTACTTTGTATGTTTCTAATCAGTTAGACTGATTAAAAAAATTACAATTACATTGCTTGTCCCTCAAGAAATGGATTTAAAGGTAATAAAAAAGATAAATATAAAATACAAGTGTTTTATCTAACGTAGAAGTCAGATCCACATTTCTCAGAATTCTAACTGTCTCTCAGTAGACTAGTGCTCAGGTTTCTCTTTAGTCTATCGGGTTCCTTTGGTATCTATTTTTTTGGGTTACACTACAATCTTCCTTTTGGGTTCCTTTGTCAGATTCTCTATGTCGGGTTCCACTTTGTAATATTTTTGGGTTACACTGTGTCGTCGGGTTCCCTTGTGAAATTGTTTGTTGGGTTGCACTAAACCAGTCTTTCGATGTTGGTGTTACCGACGGTTTCAAAACTATTTTTCCTTTTATACTAATGGAAAAAATATGTCTTCAAGAATAAGAGCATGAGCTTGTGGTTGGCTCATCCAAACTCCCTATCACATATGTTAGTAGAAATCCATCAGGTTTCTCAATTTAAACATCTTCATCTAACTCACCATTCAAAAATGTTGACTTAACATCCATCTAATATACTTTGAATTTTTTAAAGCTGTATATGCCAGTAGTAATTTGACAGCTTGAATTCAAGTCAAAAGAGAAAAGGTCTCTTGAAAATCAATACCTTCCATATGTGTGCATCCTTTGCATACCAATCTAGCTTTGTTCTGAACTACCTTTCCATCTTCATTCAACTTGTTCCTAAATACCCACTTAGTTCTGATCACATTCTTTTTCATAGGTCTAGGAACAAGAATCCAAGTCTTGTTCTTTTCAATCTAATCAGTTTATTCCCTCATATAATTTATCCAACTCTTATTATTACAAGATTTTTTCACATATTTAGGTTCAAATTCAAATAGAAAACATGTTTCTCCTCTAGCAATCCTTCCTCTAGTTTGAACACCTCGATTCTTATCACCGATAATAAAATATTTAGAATGATTAATCCTTACATATCGTTGGGTTTTTGGATTTGATCCTTCTATTTCAATATCCTCTTCATTTTCTACTGGTTCAGTCAACTCTACCAAACCATTCTGATCCAGATTTTGATTCTGCACTTCCATAATTTGATTGTCCTCTTCATCATACCTGCAAGTTCTTTCTAATCTCTACACATTTTCATCAACTCTAAAATTTTTAGTTTCAACAACCTTCTTCAGTCTATAGTTATAACACTTATATGATTTTCTCTTAGTAGAATATCCAAGAAAGATTCCTTTAGCAATCTAGGATCAAACTTTCCAATGTCTTCATCTATCTTGATAATAGTATTTACTTCCAAAAATTCTAAAGTATTTCACTGTAGGAATATAACCATACCAAAGTTCATAAAGAGTCTTACTAGGTCCTTTCTTTATCTACACTTGGTTCAAGGTATAAAAAAAATACTGACAAATTCTCTCTAGTATATCTGCATAACATTTCCTTCAATCATCATGGTTCTGGCCATGTCTATAAAAATTATTTTCCTTCTCTATGCTACACCATCTTCTTTGGGTTATGCAGACCAGAAGTTTGCCTCTTGATTCCATGTTTTTCACAATAAGCATAAAATTCACCAGATGTAAATTTCCTCCTCTTTCTGATCTTGGGCACTTCAATATTTTTCTAGACTTTGTTTGAACCATCATCTTGAATATCTAAATTTTCTAAAAAGCTTATGTTTTTTCTCTAAAAAATGTAACCCACATAATCCTTGAATATTCATTAATGAATAGCTTGAAATATATGTCACCATAATATCTTCTTGTCTTTGTAGGACCACACATATTTGTATGTACCAAATCTAACAATCCATTTGAAGTATACGTCTTACTCTTAAAAGTAGATCTAGATAGTTTTCCTAGTTGAAATTCTTTGCATAAATCGTTGGGCTTCATCATCTTAGGAAAATCTCTTACAATATTTGTAATGATAACCTTTACCATATTATCAAATTTCACATGAAAAAATATTCTATGCCACAACCAACTGTTATAACCTTTGCAATGAAGAATTTATTCTCAACAATTTTCAAATAAAATAAATTACCCGCAGCCTGTGTACCTGATGCAATCAATTTTTCATTTCTTCCAATGATTTTGCACATTCCTTTTATGAATTCCAATTTTCATCCCTTTCCTAACAACTTTCCAACACTTAACAAGTTATGACTTAATCCTTCAACATACAAAACATCACCAGTACTATTTTTACCATCAAGAGTAATCGATCATTTTCTTTTAATCAAGAAAGGTGTATTGTTACCAAAGATAACAACACCGCCATCACAATCTTCAAGCTTCACCAAATTATTTTTTTCACTAGTCATGTGATGTGAGCATCCACTATCAATGACCCATTCATCTCTTTTATCAACACATGAAACCAATTCTTTCTCTTCATTAGGATTAATAGAAATTAACATAATCTCTTCACCACTAGCAACATATTCATCATCAGACACACCTTCCTTAGCAACACAAAAAATTCTATGACCCTTAGGATGAAAATTATTAGATCTAACCTTAGATTCCTTTGAGAATTTATTTCGACATCTAGATGCAATATGACAAATCTTATTACCAGAAGAACATTTCATAGGTAACTTTCCTTCATACTTACCAGAGTCTTTAGGAAGTCTTCTTGCAATCAAGGCTTCAATTTCATCGATATTTCTTTCCTCTTCCATGATCTCTTCTTATTTCTTATCATATTAAATATTTTCTTTATTACTTTATAAGAGTTCTCTCCCTTATCAGGCTTGGTCACACTAGCTTTGAATGCAGTCTCAACCTTCAGAAGTTCCTTATTAAGAGATCTCATCTCATAAGAACATAGTCTACCAATCAAGGCTTCTATTGAAATAAATTTCAAAGTTATAACTTCTTCAATATATGCAACCTTCTCACTATAGGATGGAGGCAAGGATATCAGAATTTTTCTTACAACTTCATCATTATTCAAGGTTTCACCAGCACATTTGATTGAATAGATAAAAACATTCACTCTCTATATATAGGATGAAATAGTTATACTTTCTCTCATCTTCATGTCCTCATACTTCTCTCTTAGACCTTGCAACTTAGTTTTCTTTACATACTTATCACCTTTATAAGTATTCTCTAATTTACTCCATACCTCATGTGTTGTACTTAATCCATAAATGTGAGAATACTCTATATCTGACAATGCATTGATCAAATATTATCTTTCTATCATATTTTCCTTGAATTTATTCTTTTCATTAGTAGTACCCTAAGTTAGATCATTAGGAATGGAATAATATTTCTCTATGATATACCAATATTCATCTTCCATGCATATCAAATAATTAGTCATCTGATCCTTCCATATTAAATAGTTGGTTCCATAAAAATTAAGAGTGTCTTTCCTAATGTTTTCCATGTCAGATCTCATTCAAGCGATCAAGCTTCCTCAAAAGGACAAGGCTATGATACAATTTGTTAGGCAAAAAGAAGAAAAATTAAAAATGAGAGGGGGGGTGGGTGGATGAGTCATTTGTACTCACAAAAATTAAAATATTAAAAATTGAATCACTTATAAAAGTGAAAGATAAACTAGAATGCAAAGTCCACAACACAAGATTTGTTCACAAGGAAACTTGGTTGAGGGAAAACCCCAGTGGGAGTCAAACCCACAAGATAGATGTACTCTGTTAACAACCCTGCTTGGTTAAGAAAAAATAAGAATGTACTTGCATCAAAATACCCACAGCCTAGAGAAAACTACTCACAATACAATGATCTGACCCTCAGTCGGGTTCACCGATCAATCTCTAATCACAATTACAAAGTGTGGACGAATTGTCCAATAAAACCGAATTGAATTAAAACATCTCCAATACCAATATAGTTCCAATGAAGTACAATTTTTTCCTCTCTTGTAGAATATATTTCTGCTCTCTTTTTCATTATTTCTTTCTTTTCTTCTCTACACTTGCAATTACAAACAATTGTCCATAAATACAATTTACAAATGAATAATCAACAACAAATGAATAAGTCTCACTGAAAATACAAACAGGCTCACTACTAGAATATATGAAAAGAGATTGAATCCACCACTAAGATTTCTATTACCAGCACACTCCAATACAGAAACAATATATCAATCTGATATTGATTGCATCAATACACACAATCACCAACATACATATCTCTTGTAAAAAATATTCACAATCACTTCACATACAAACATCACATATGCCACATAAAGAAATTAAATCCTCACTCTTCTTATATTGCTTGATGTCATCAATCATGTTGGCTAAATTTTTTTTAAAATAGGTCACACCAAGACATTCGCGCCAGTGGTAAGGAATGAAATGTTTACCACCTTGATAAATAAAACATGCCTCGTGTATAGCAACACACTACACAATCTCCAAAGCCTTCGGTACCAAAAAATTAAAAGAGAAAATTACATAGTAGATGCTGGGACCGAAATATGAATGAACATGTTGCAAATAAGACCAAATCCAAATAAACAATCCACCATATATTGCACAAGGAATAGGACCACCACCAAAAAGGATAAGGATAAATATCTAAGGCACATCCTTAAGTGAACATCTCTACCGATACACCAAGGATATCAGTACACATCAAATGATACAATAAAAATATGAATATGCATATGATATGTTGACATAAATGAAAATCATTAATGACAACACCATGAATAACATCAACTTCACATTCTAACATTGTTTTTGTTTAAAAATCAGAAGTATTTGAAAACTTTGTAGATTTCAAGAGTTTGGTTGAAAAAAAAAAGTGGTAAGTATATCAAAGTGATAAGGTTAGATAATGGAGGTGAGTACAAGTCAAATTAGTTTATTGATTTTTTCAAAAGTCATGAAATAAAGAGAGAGTTCATTACTTCCTACACTCCACAATGAAAGGGAGTTTCTGAAAGGAAGAATAAGACAATTTTTGAAATGGAAAGAAGTATGTTGAAAGAAAAAAAAATGGATAAAATTTATTGGGAATAAGTAGTATGAACAACAGTGTATCTTCTAAATAGAGTCCTACTAGAGAATTTAAGGGAATGAATCCCCAAAAAGTATGGTTTGGGGTAAAGCCAAGTGTTGATCACTTCAGAGAATTTGGATGTAGCATTTAATGAAGAAACACAATTTACCAAAGAAAATGAAAAAAAGGAAAAGAGATGGTAATTGATTATATTGAAATCATCTAGTGTGGGAGAAAGGAAATATTAGAAATATTAAAGGACATAAAAGAATAATTCTTCAACTCTTATGTTCAATTCAAATTTTGAAAAAATGACAACAAGATCACAAATAAAAGTGGATTTTTCATTCATGACTCAAATCATGGAAAATAATGAGCCACAAACATTTGAACACGATTAAGAAAAAGAAGAGTGTATTGAAGAAATAAATAGTGAAATAGAAACAATTGAAATGAATGATACAAGGGATTTGGTTCAGTTACCTCTTAATAAGGAAACTATTGGTACAAAACAGGTATACAAAATTAAGTATAAATCTAATAGATGCATTGATAAGAATAAGGCTCGATTGGTATCTAAAGGACACAATCTGTTAGTAATAACTGAGAGGGGGGGTGTGAATCAGTGGCCTTAATTATTTATCCTTTTAAAATTTCATCCACAAATTAATACTCCTTAGATTATTAAGTCCCTACAAGATGTATGCCTTTGAAATACTTGAAACAAATGACTGTCTGTCAGTTTACCTTGTCTGTCCTTCTTCTCCTTAATAACCGATAAGCAGTAAAACTTATTTACTGATACTCAGTAAATATGTAGAGTATACCAGTCAATCCATAAATGCATATGTGAAATGTAAAATAGTAAAGTAATAAACCATACACACATAACACAAGGATTTTAACGTGGAAACCCTGTTAAGGGAAAAACCACTAGGACCGGTTCCCCAAATTTTCACTCTTCTGAAGTGAGTCGTATTAGGAGCCAACCCTGTTAAAGGTTACAAACACACTTTTAAGTGTGACCTTGTTAGAGGATTTTTATACATAGGTTGTCACTTAGTATCTGGCATCTACGCTACCATCCTTGAATCAGTCTCATGACTGTCAATAGGCTTTATGCTAATCTTACTACCATCCTTGAATCAGCCTCCTTCTTAGACTGTCAATAGGCTTTAGGTAAGACTGATTCTACTATCATGAGTCAAACTTCTAGTAATCTATTAGGATATATCTCAAATACAAAAGACTGTTAAGACCTACTCTGTTAAAATACTTAATGCTTCAATGGTTAAACTGAAATGCAATGACTTGTTTCTAATGCAACTTTGAATTGAAGATATTCAAATCTATTTATGTACAATACCTTTCTGATCAATGTATCAATTCTATTCCTTTTTTCTTCATTATTTTTTCTCTGTGATGCTATGCTTCACTGTGTGTTGGTGTCTACAGAATTCTTTAGCTCTCCCTTAGCTTGATTGATCAGGACTGTATGAAGTTTAACCTTCATTAGTTTCTCTTCAGCATCTTCTATCAATTCACTCCCCCATGTATCTGAGTGCTTACAGAAATGAATTATGCTTGTCTCTTATATAGACATGATATTCCTTAATTCTTGGTTCTTGATTCTTGATTCTTGGCATGAAAAACAATCCAGCCAAATTGATTTATGGCTTTAAATCCTAATTTACCTCGTAGTTATCTTCTTGCTAGCTGTACAAATCATCTTTAAATCACTTATTTAACTATGGTCGAATAAAAAAAATAAAACAACCAGTTAAGTCTATCCTTAAGCTCTGCCAGCTAGATATTTTTTCATTTTCTGATCTCTTTGTTCTGTCAGTCAATTTTGCAGTTCGTCACCGGTGACAACTGCTAGTTCCATCGGTACAACTTCAGTTAGCTTCAGGATCTCTGTTTGTCGGGCATCATTGGATCTTTCTCATCGGGCAACATTTTTTTTAGCTCGTCGGGCATCTTATGATTCTACTTCATCGGGCAACACTCTCTTCTGCTCGTCAAGCATCACTATGACTTTATCTCTGTCTTTACCGATGGTGTGCACTCCACCGGTGTAGTCTATCACTTGGTGAATACTTAAATTTTATGTATTACTGAGAGCATAACCTCTATTCCATTGATTCTCTAAAGTCTTTGGCATTATGTATATGACCATATATATGATATCAAGTTGACATCAATGACAATACAAACCATTAATTGATTTAATATCTTGCATCATCTTCAACTTAACATTATCAAACATTCAATCAGTTACATCTCATAAATCTCTCCCTTTGGCATTGATGGAAACATACTATATTATCACATTATACTATTTATAATACAATATGAAATACAATTGGAGATTCATCAAATTACCAAAAATTTTGTTTTGATAACTGATAAAAATGTCTGACCGCTAGTAAGCTCTGTGTTAGCTCAGATTTGATTCTTGTAGCTTTATGTTTCTCCTTCTAATGTGTTGTGTCCTCTTTCTGTGTCAATTTCTCTCTCTTTTTCTTTTATGTCTCTGTCTTGTATTTGCAACTTTTATACAAATACTCTCCCTATGGATATGATCTCTCCCTGTTTGGAGTA
>MU227423.1:1398637-1416632 GCA_018584345.1 Thuja plicata
GTGCGACCTTGTTAGAGGATTTTTATACATAGGTTGTCACTTAGTATCTGGCATCTACGCTACCATCCTTGAATCAGTCTCATGACTGTCAATAGGCTTTATGCTAATCTTACTACCATCCTTGAATTAGCCTCCTTCTTAGACTATCAATAGGCTTTAGGTAAGACTGATGCTACTATAATGATTTAACCTTCTGATAATCTGTTAGGATATACCTCAAATATAAAAGATTGTTAAGTCCTGCTCTGTTAAGAGACTTAATGCTTCAATGGTTAAACTGAAACACAATGACCTATTTCTAATGCAACTTTGAATTGAAAATATACAGATCTATTTACGTATAATACCTTTCTGATCAATGTATCAATTATATTCCTTTGTTATTCATTCTTTCTACTCTGTGATGTTGTGCTTCACTATGTGTCGGTGTCTGCAAAATTCTTTAGCTCTCCCTTAGCTTGATTGATCAAGACTGTATGAATTTTAACCTTCATCAGTTTTTATTTAGCATCTTCTATCAATTCACTCCCCCGTGTATCTGAGTGCTTATGGAAATGAATTATTCTTGTCTCTTATATAGACATGATATTCCTTAATTCTTGGTTCTTGATTCTTGATTCTTGGCGTGAAAAATAATCCAGCCAAATTGATTTACGACTTTAACTCTTGATTTATCTCATAGTTATCTTCTTGCCAGATGTACAAATCATCTTTAAATCACTTACTTAACTATGGTCAAATAAAACAAATAAAACAACCAGTTAAGTCTATCCTTAAGCTCTGCCATCTAGATATTTTGTCATTTTCTGATCTCTCTGTTCTGTCGATCAATTCTGCAGTTCGTCACCAGTGACAACTACCAGTTTCATCGGTACAACTTTAGTTAGCTTCGAGATCTCCATCCGTAGGGCATCATTGGATCTTTCTCATCAGGTGACACTATTTTTATCTCATCGGGCATCTTGTGATTCTGCTTCATCGGGCAACACTGTCTTCTACTCGTTGGGCATCACTGTAACTTTATCTCTGTCTTTACCGATGGTGTGCACTCTGCCGGTGTAGTCTATCACTTGGTGAATACTTGACTTATATGTATTTCTAAGAGCATAACCTCTGTTCCATTGATTCTCTGAAGCCTTTGGCATTATGTATATGACCATACAGATGATATCAAGTTGACATTAATGACAATACAAACCATTAACTGATTTAATGTCTTGCATCATCTTCAACTTAACATTATCAAACATTCAATCAGTTACATGTCATCACAATCAACATAAAGGTATTAATTATACTAAAACATTTGCACCTATAGCACGAATGGAAATTATCAAATTGGTTTTAGCATTGGCAGCGTAACAGAGTTGGACAATTTATCAAATGGATGTAAAGAGTTCTATTTTGAATGGATATATTAATGAGGAAGTGTATGTTTCACAACCTAAATGTTTTGAAATACCTTCTAAATAACATTATGTTTTCAAATTAAAGAAGGCCTTGTATGGTCTCAAACAAGCACCAAGAGCATGGTATTCAAGGATATACTCATACCTATAGTAGAATTTTTTCATGAAGTCAATCAGATCCAAATCTTTATATCAAAATCTCGGCTAAGGATTTTTTTATCATAGTTCTCTATGTCAATGGTCTTATCTACACAAGGAATAATCTATCTTTATTTGCAGATTTTAGAACAACCATGATTACCAAATTTGAAATGAAAAATTTAGGACATATACACTACTCTCTTGGTATAGAAGTATGGAAAAAATATGAAATATTTATTTTTTAATAGAAAATATGCTTTAGATATCCTACAAAAAATTTAAAATAAGAGTTTCAAACCAATTGCAACACCCATTCAAGTTGGACTTAAATTGGCTACTTTAGATGTGTCAATTCTAGTGAACTCCACTCTATACAAACAATTGATTGGAAGTTTGATATACTTGACTACTACTTATCTAGATATCACATATGTAGTGAGTTTGGTCTTGAGGTTCATGTGAGATCCTAAGGAAACACATTGGAGTGCAGCTAAAAGGACTCTTAGATATGTTAAATTGACACTGGCTTATGGTCTCAAATTTTTAGCAATCAAATGGGGCACATCGTATTAATTTTTTGTAGGTTACCCTATCTTCCAAGAAAACCAATGTCAATTATGAGTCCCAAGCCTTTTTTTATCGAGGACCCTTTTAGTTATTTTGACCAAACTCTTGTTGCTAGACTCAGCCTGCCCATTTCCTTGTGGGTGATAGGGTGAAGAATAGGATGTCTGAATACCATAATATGCACAAAAATTTGTGTATTCCTCAGACCTAAAACACATGGAATTATCTAACACAATTCTCTTTGGACACCCAAACCTTGTGACAATGTGATTTAGCAAGAAATCAACCACTACTTTACTAGTTGCTTTTATGGTGGGGATTGCTTCTACCCATTTAGTAAAGTAATCAATAGCTACAATTATCCAAGCATGCCCCTACTAGATTTGTTTGCTATTTCTCCTATGAAATCAACACCCCATTGTTGGAAAGGAGCATGTACTTCCACTTGTGTCAAGGGTACATTTCTAGAGAATTTTAGCTTACCAGAGAAATGCAGACAAGAATCACACTTTTTTATAACCAGTTGATGAGCACTCCTAAAAATAGTGGGCCACCAGAATCCTACTCTCAGAACTTTATGTACAGTATTCTTTTCCATATAGTGAACACCACATACACCATTATGCATTTCTTGCAATATTTTGTTAGCTTGTTCTTCATCTACACATTTCAATAATATTCCTTCAGGATTTCTCCACCATAACTCATCTTTGATCAAAGAAAAAGAATGACTTGTAACTTTAGAGTTCTTCTTTTGTTTTCATCCATTTTCATAGGGAAATTCATCCTTTGTAAATAATAAATAATGTCTTTATATTAATCACAATGGTCAAGAGTACATATAAAAGGCCTTTGTTCCTCCTTTAAAGCATTTATGTGATTAGCATACAAGTTTGGACTAGCCATTAGCTTTTCTAATCCCAGTCCCCTGACCAATTTTGTGATCAGTATGTCAATGTTGAACTCCTAAATCCTATTTAACCACCTACATCTCTTTCCAGACACCTCTTGTTGTGTAAAAATATCTTTCACTATAGATAAAGGAACATAAGCAATGACATTTTCACCCACCAAATAACATCTAAAATATTTAACATCTTTTACCAATGCATATGATTTCTTTTCATTGATATCATACTTGAGCTCTACAGCTTGTAGTGATTTGCTGAAAAAAGCCATGGGGTAGGATGCAAAAGAGAAAATGTTCATTGGTTTAGAGTAATTGGGAGTTCTGAGTAGAGGGACATATTTTATGGCTTTCTTTATTTCTTGGAAATCCTGTGTGGCTTCTCCAGTCCATTCCATTGTAGCATATTTCTTCAACGTCTTGGAAATATGCCTACTTTTTTCAGCAAAGTTGGTAACAAAATGCCTTAGAAATTTTACCTGACCAAAGAAAGATTTTATTCCCTTTACATTATTAAGAAGAGGAACTTTATCAATAGTAGCAACTCATTTTGGATAAATCCTAACCCTCTCCTTTGAAACAATGTGACCTAATAACTTATCCTTTGTTACTCCAAAAGTACACTTTTTAGGATTCAAGGAAATCACATACTCCAAATCTCTTTTAAAAATCTTCTCTAGGTGTTCACAATACTGCTGTTCTTTCTTAGAATAGGTTGTAAGATCATCTTGATAGACTTCTAATAATTTTTGTAAGAAGTATGAGCATGCAACATCCATAGCCCTTTGAAATGTAGCCCCAACATTTATGAGACCAAAAGGCATTCTGATACAGATATATGTTCCCCACAGTGTAACAAATACAATTTTAAATTGTTCTGACTCTTTCACCATTATCTAGTTGTATCTAGAAAAACCATCCATCATGGAAATCAATTCATGGCCAGTAACCCTCTGCAATATATTTTCCATATTTGGGAGGGCATAATTATCTTTTAGCTAGGAAACATTTAAATTCTTTAAATCCACACATAGCCTAATGTCTCCATTCTTCTTTCTAACAGGTACTAAGTTTGAGACCCAGGAAGAGTCTCTGATAGGCTTTATTATCCCTGCATCCCTCAACTTCATTAGTTCTTGCTCCATTTTAGGTCTTAGTGTGGGATTTATAGGAATTTTCTTTTGTGTGAAAGGCTTAGCCTCTTCTTTCAAAATGAATCTCATGTTGGAATAAGTCCTCCTTATATGCTTTGAGATCATCATAAGTCCATGCAAAAACCTCCTTGTATTTCTTCAAGAGGTCAATAAGATTCCTTTTCACCCAAGGAGACATTTTCTTTCCAATAAATAAACTTTTAGGAACTTCATTTGTTCCTACATTTACTTCCTCCAGATCCTCTGGTTTGTTTACAGTTTTAGCAGAATAGGATTTGTATTTACTATCAAAGGCTCTTTCAAGCATAACTAATCCTTTTGGAACTTTATTTGATTTCAAGTGTGGGGTTTCCTTACCAAAAATTATATATTTTCCATCCAAAGTTTCCATACACACACTAAAATCCATTTCTTTGTTTACAAAGTCAATTTCCTAATGCTAAAATCTCAGAATATCTACATCATCTTTGAAACCTGCCATCTTTGAACATTATCAGGTATAGAAGGCCTAGATTGAACCTCTATTTTAGATATTCTAGAAAATGTAATATCTTCTGGCCTTAAATAAATATTTGCTAGCAAATTCGCCATTCTATTTTGTCTTCTGTTCATCCAGTCAATACCGAATGCATCAAAATTCTCCAATTCATCCTAGACAACATTTCTGTACTGCTTCAATCTTTGGTTCTTTGAAGAATATTTGGATCTGATCTGAGACACCACCAGTTTAGAATCTCTGACGACTCTAAGACATTTTTACCATTCCTTGAGTCCAACCTCAATCAGTGGGAGCTATCAAAAAAACTCCAGCATCAACCCCCTCCCTAGAGCTAGCACCATCAAAATACATAACCCATAAATTAGTTTGGTCTGATAAATTATTTTTATCTTTAGACAATAGCATAGGTTGAAGCTTCTCTTCAACCTTTTTGTCCTGCACTTGGAAAGAACCAATATCAGTGTCCAGAAAATAGTTCAAGTTTTCACCTTCATCTTCCTCAATCATACGAAGAGTTTTGGTTTCTTCGAACTAAATAATTCACACTAAATAATCCCCCCATTGAAGCATTCTATTTTCTTGACAACAACATTCCATATTGGGGAGGAATGTCCAAAACTAAGAAACTCATTGTTAGCACTTTCCCAGGGTATGCAACCAACTTATAAGGAAAGGATTTGATAGTACCAATAATAAGTACTTCTCTATAATCCATGGCCTGACACCTTCCATGGGGAGTATCAACCTTAAATCCCATTGACTTCATTACCTCAGCAAGCATGACAATGTTAGATGCTCTAGAATCAATCATGCAAATATTTAACATCTTACCATTTATAACTAAAGTTGGGAAAAAGGGATCCACATACCCTAAATAAATACTAACAACATTAGTATCCAAGTAAATTTGTGGAATCTTTGAAACAACTTCATCAACCTCCTTTGGCTTTCTTGCATATTTATATTCTGAATTTGCTATTTTATTATTTCCTTCTGGTCTAAGAATTTTTTTAGAAGTGACACCATTTACCCATGTCAAGGCCTTCTCCTTGTGTTCCCTGATTCTCCTCATTTCCAATAGTAGAACCTTGATAGTGATCTGGGAGAAAATTTTCCCCATATCAGCATGGATATATTTTATGTCAGAGAATTCTTGTTTCTCATTGACAATATCTCCATCCTCAACTTGAGTGGCCACTTTGGGCTCATCTCTCTTTTTATATTTATTGTCCTTTTGAGGAAGGGGAACAATTATTTATAGCATCTTTATTTTTACTTTATGTATAATACTCGAACCATTAGGCTTGTCTTTTTTCTTAATCAATATGTACTTGACACCCTCAGCATGTTTTTCCTTTTCTTGAGGTTGCTTGGTGTCTATTTTAGTTTCCTTAATGAAAACACTCGCTTGTTTTCCATTTGCAGTTCCAACTATTCTATTTCTTAAATTATAATTACTCCTTGCTTGAGAAACCATGTTAGCTATAATCTATGTTATTTCCTCATTAGAAGGTCTCCTAAACATAGGGGTTTCTTCACCTTTTTCGGCATTGCATCTTATGCTTCCCTTCTTCTTAGTGAGTCAGATCCATCATGTTTTTCAGTTTCATCATCAGAATCTACTTCACTCCAGATATGTGAAGAAGCCATAGCATACCCACTATCATCATATAACTCATCCTCATCATCCTCTTGATCCTCACTTGCAGATATTTTTAAAGCAATAGCAGAATAATCAGGATTGTGAAGGGATTGGCATGCTACACACCATTAAATATCATTGCACATTTTATCAGAGGCTTTCTATAAAGAATCAAGGGTCTTATCATCAAGTTTGTCTTTCTGTTCTGGGAGCATAAGCTTCCCATCCTTCCATTGGGTAGTATAGGGGTAATTTTGCATCCTTGGTTGTCGATTGAAATTTCTAAAAGATGGCTTATCATTATTGGGAGCCCTATTGTTCTTATTATCTCCAGGCTTTAAATCTTTCAGAGCACTTATAATTTTCTTCAGACTGTCCTCTTCCTTAGGTTTCACATTTGAGGATTTTTCTGATTCCTTTTTGTTGAACGTTGTTGGCTTCTAGTCTTCACTTCCACCTACTTTCCCTAATACTCTTCTATTTTTTCAATGTTAACAACTATTTTATAGGCTTCCCTAATCTTTCTAGGGTTCTTGTCTCTAAGGAGATATCCTATTTTGGCATCAAAATCATTCAAATAGGTTACAATACATACCTTGTCATCAAGCCTCATCACTTGGAAAAGCTTGTGCATAGCCCTTTGGAACCTTATGTTGAACTCCACGACTTCTTTGTTTGAGTTTTTCTTGATGCTTTTGAACTCATTCAACATAAATCCTTCATTGGTATTGTCACCATACTGATCCTTAAAACAATATTTGAATTCATCCATAGACCCTAGACAATCATGAGGCAATCCTCTGAACCAATCCCTGGCATACTTAATTAGTGATTGAACAAATATTTTCATCATGGCCAATCTCATAATCATCCATCATATCAATAAAATTCTTTAAATGTTCTTCACATGAAATAACATTATTTCCAGCAAACTTTGGCAGTTTATTTCTAATTTCTTTTGGAATTTCATTTGGATAACCATGAATACAAAGAAAAATGAATTGTTTGTACCTTTCTCCATATACAGGTCTCTTTTGAAGTGAATTATTACCTTTAGAAGTAGATGCTTTATCATTTCATCTGATATCTAGCTGGTGGTGGAATACTTGTTTCTAGATTCATAGGTTTTCCATCATCTATGCTAGGTGCTAATGAAGTGGTAAAAACATGAGAGGGTCCAGAAGATTTCCTGATAAATTCAATTTTCTTTTTTATTTCCAAAGCAGAAGCTTCCAACTCTTCTTTCTCAAGCTCCTTGGCTATAATTTCCTTATCCCTCTTAGCCCATTCCAAATTAGTGTCCAATTTGAACATTGGGTCTACCAGAAACCCTTTACTTACTGGTTCATTTATTTCAATTCTTATGGCCTTCTACTTACCTTTATCCTTAGGCTTTTGAGTGTTATAAAGTTGTCGGACAATAGGTTCTTGTTCAACCTTCTCAGGTATAGCAGTGTAATTGATTGTCTCTAAGTCCATCAATTTCCTTTTTAATTGTTTAGTTCTGATCTGAGCTTCTCTGATCCTATATTCCTTTTCTTTATTTCTTTGTTGTATAATGGCAATTTACTCATGGAACTTCCTCTCCAATTCGTCAACTTCTTCAAAAATGTCCTCAGACTCTGGGAGAGTTGTTTCAGATCTAGAGGTTTCTTCATGGATTTTTTATCTTCTATAATTGTAGGCATGAGGCATGTATGATGATGAAGAGCTTGGAGCACTAGGGGAAATCCTATTCTCTTCACCTCTACTTTTACTTCTAGACCTTGTTTCATGTCCTTGAGTTTTATTATGGACTACCTTCTTAATATATCTTGGTCCATCTTCACCTCTTTCACTTTGAGAGTAGTATACCCCATATACACCCAATTCCAAACCCACAACCACTTCATTTTCTGATGCATCTCTTTCCTGGATGGGTTGGATGAGATCATCTACCCTAGTGTTCTTTTGTCTCCAAGTATGAGGATTACTTTCTTTCCTTGGTTGACTAGCTCTGGAAGTAGTTGGAAACTCACCTTCCAATTTATCCTTAGGATGATTCTTCATCCAAGATCTTGTATCTTTATGACTCATATTCAGAGAGTGTGTATAGAATAATATTTATCACTCAACACTGCTGTAGATATTTCTTCCAGTCGCCACCCAACACTAGTTGGGAAAATACACTACTAACTCTTAAATATATAAATTATACACAAGGAACCTCACAAGACATAAGACAACAATAAAGGTGCTAAGAAAAACCAAAAAAATCTTTCAGTGATGAAACATATCCATGGGAAAAGAAAAGTATAACTCTATACTTGCAATGGTCAACTTACTGGCTTATAAAATAAGCAGGCCAAGAGTCTAGTTCAACTCAAAAAACTTGCGTTATTTATGAAAAATTAATTCTACTCCCCAGTAGAGTCACCATTTGTTGGTGTTTTGAAATGATTTATGCTTTGGAAAGCTACCAATATACCTATGGATGAATCTTCAAGAGTGGTTAATTCCAAGTATTGAAAATCTTAGGTAATTGGATCAACTATAGGGACAAGTCTTCCCTCACACTTTTAGCTTTGCAAAACCAAGCCGGGTATACCTAATTTAGCTACACATCTATTACTTTGCAACTTTCTTTGGACTCAAAATAATATAAAATGATAAGAAAATACTGAATGAAAGCCACTCACTCATTAATTCTCAATTATTACAAAGAAAATACAACAAATAAACATGAAATTTGAAAGGATTTTAAGTTATTTTATATTTGTAGAATATAACCAAACCCAACTAAACATGTATCCATGCAGAAAATATCAATCTCTGGCCAGTGCCTTATCCATTGGGCAATATCCTTTAGGCAAATTTAGAAATATATAAATCAACTAATATCAAAGATTCCAAGCCATAAATACAATTATCCCAAACCAATACTTCTTATAAGATCCTAGTGCTTACCAAAATGAATCTATTTTTTTCTCAAAGTAGTGTTTAATTTGATCCTAGATAAAAACTCAAAAATAACAACATATACACAGATAAAATCTATGTAAATGAATTACAAAATTCATAACTCATGAGATAAACACCGAAGGAGAGATTAAAATATGGATATTTGTATTTAGTGTAAAGAATCATACTTCTGTATACAAAATGCAATCATATATACACCACTTCAATAAACTGCAAAAGACCTCAAAAATTTTATTTCTACTTCTGATACTTATCTAATACAATATTCTATATCACCCTGACTGAAAACTTTACATATATTTCTCACTACTCAATTTTCTATCCCTTTTCCAATGATCTTGGGAATCCTTTTATAGGGGAGGATTAAAAAAAGATACAGATCATTTGGACAAGGGACAAGATACATGACTCACATCAAAGACAAACATACAAGAGAAACAAAAACTAAGTTATTACAAACATTTCCCAAGTATTTTGTCATCTGGCCAGATAGACCTTGTAACTCCTTCAAAATTGTTCTAAGCCCGTCAAGTGGATATTGCTACCTTTGTCCATTTATGCACAAAATCCTTTGTATCCATTGTTCATCTCAAAATGTTGGGGAACTGCCATCTGTTGAAGGAAAGACATGAAATATCCATTTTCCTCCTAATCACCTACATTAAACTTGTCCTTCCAAGATGTTAACACCTCATCACTGGGCCAAGGGAAGTATATGATTTGTCTTTCTCAATTATTTCCACAGTTTGAACAAACAAGAGTGCACTTTTAAGGTTGATGATACTATTTTTTCTTCTTGACAACTCATCACCCATCTCCCTCATCCACCTAGCTTCACTTTTTAATTGACCACCTTTTCTCAAGAGGATAGGGAACATCTCAAAACGGTCTTTTGAGTACTCCTTTCTTAATGTCTTGGCCTTTTTCTAGATGATGCTTCTTCTTATGTCCAAATCTAACAAGGCCTTGAGAAGTTTGTAAGTGGCCTTTATTTTAACATCAACAGTTACTTCCCTTTTGGATAAAGAATAGAATAATTTCAACTCAGTCTTCCTTCCTATCCATTCTTGCATAATTTGCTTCAACCTAGACTTGTCTTCTTCAAAAGAATTTAAAATGATCATAATATTTTTTCCATTCAAGTAAATAGAAGAAGGTTCTATATTATCAGCAAAATGTATGATTGTATCTCTCACTTTTTCCTCATACCTTTTTTTCACCAATGATTGTGCACTCTAAAACTTTGAGCTTTCTTCTTCCCAACTTCCTCTTACTTCTTCCAATCTCCTCCTCTCTGCTACCAATTTCTCCTTTTCATAGTTGAGCTCTGCTTCTAAAATGGAACTAGATGGCATAGGGGAAGGAGGTAATTCAATAATGGGACTAGAAGATGATGGTTGGGAAGGATCCTGAGAAATCATCCTTTGAGGAGATGCCTGGACTAATTGTTGTCATGTCAAATGAGCAATTATCTTATCTTTCTCAATGAGCTTTTTATTCAAATCATTATATACCTTAAGAAATACTTCCATTGTAAACCTAGTATCTACCTTTTCCTTAGCATCTTTCTCTGCTACCTTCATATTAAACTTAGAAGACTATAATACCATGCTTGATGCTTCCAACCCTAAAGTTTCTCCAACTCTTTTTACTAACAATCTTCCTGAATAATTAGTTGGGACAATTTCATTTTTCTTCACGCCTTCTTCTCTCTTTAATGACTACATGACTAATGCAGCATGATCATCACTGAACTTAACCCCTTTAATTGCTTTCTGAGCTGCTTCTAGTGAAGCATGTACAATTTTTGTCTCCTTTCTAACAACATAAAAAAACAATTGCATCTACAATGTCCCATTCTGGAATAATGAGGACTCCTTTCCTAATCAATGCTCTTCCCTCTTCAAAGGTGACCTTCCCAAATTTGTCTAGCATTTCTTGCTTTAGTTAGGCCTCAATTTCATTCATGCCTCTATCAAGCTGGTCTTCCTACTTCTTATGACATTTCTCCTTGAATTCCTCAACATGAGTTCTCCATAAGAATTATATAAATGCTCTAGCTTTCATAAAATTTTCATTTGATAAGAACTCATCACTAGCCTGCTTTGTAATAGTATCTAACTCTTTCCCAAAAAACTCTGCTACTGTCAGATCCATCTCAACATGTTTGGGAGCTTTAGGCATCCCCTCTTGCATCTCTTGATGTGTCACAAAAATTCTCCCTGTGTTTCCCATTTGTAGAAATTGTTCTACTACTACTTCTCATCAATGTGTAAAGGAGATTGAGAAGGTGAATAAAAATTTTCCAATTGCTTCCCGTCTTCCTCTGTTCTTTGTCTCTTTGAGGAGGGTAGTGATTCTAAATCAGTACTCATTGGCCTTTTCCCTCTTGAGGTAGAAACTTCCTTATCATGTGTTTGTTCTGCAATTTGGCCCATATGGGATGTCTCCCTTCCTGGAATGACCATGTTGTACCCTTTCTTTTGGTGTAGAACATATTTCCCTGGTGGGATAATCCTAGCATGTGTATATTTTCTTAAGATAGCCTTGGCCTTCTCTGGTTTTTTCTTCATTACAACCTCTTTCTTTTGATTTAACATCTACATAATGTCTTCAAAGAGTGTCATTAATGAATTAATTTTCTCTTCCCAAGGCTTGAAATCTTTCAATGGATCATATCCTTGATCAAAATATTGCAAAAAATCCAAGGTCTTCATATAGACCAACCATTTTTCCTTCCTAATTTCATGTTCCTGCAAGTTGAATTTATTCCTAATAATATCCTCAAGAAAATGGAACTGGTGACCCATTGCTAAACACCTTGTTCTCTTTCTAAACATGTCTTTTATAAATGCCTCAGGGTCAACACATCTTGCTACTGAGGTTGCCAGATGATAAGGCCAAAATATTTATCCATATGTATCCAACCACCCTTGGTGATGAAAAACTGGTGTATAATTGTAATGGTGGGAAAAATAGTGCCTTTTCCCTTTCCTATTAGAGCATCCTCCCACATATGACCAATCTGCCTTATTATCTCAGTAATACCCATTTTGAGAGGGACTTGATAAGGGAGTACATATGGGGTGCCTTTGAAACCATATACTCTAAATACTGTTGAGACTAGATATAAAATAACATCACCCTAATTATGCACTATCTTAATACTTTGAGAAAACTTCTTTGGTCTTAAGAGATTCAAAAAAGATTTGGGGTATCTGGGGTTTTCAGAAAACAATAAGGCTCTAAGCCTTGAAGCAAAACATCTGTCAAATGTGATGTAACTGGCCTCTTTTCTATCCCATGATAAAAAAAAATTCCACATTTGGACAAGCATTTCTTCTCCATCTTTGATTCTCAAAAAATCCATTTTCTTCTCAAATTAATTTGAACCTTTAAATAGGAACATGTGCATCAACATAGAATACTAGCCAAATGGTTTGTCTACCTTTCCATTATTAATGTCTATCAAACCATTGTGGATCAAATAAAAAACATAAGTTACAAATTGAAAAATGATGGCTAAATGAGGATGGAGAATTTGAACCATCATAAACATGTAATGGATGGTAATTTCTATCCCTTCATCATCTCCAAAGATCTGACTCAAAGCACTATATACACCTCTAGTCTTCATATTGAAATAATCTAATTTGATTGGTTCTGGTGTATTGGGTCCTACTATAACCAAACCTCCAATCTTGCTGAAGAATTCTTGTAGAGGTCCATTTCTAAGGTAATTCATCTGAACCTTGTAAATATCTTTAAATGAATCAAAATTGATTTCATCCAATTGCATGGAGGGTTCATTCAATTGAAAAACTTCTTGAAGTTCTTCAGCTGTGACATTGATCAAAACATCTCAATTTATATGCCTCACCTCCCTAGCTACATGATCATATTTTTGTGCCACTTGAATTAATAGATTAATATCCATGAATACTCCTGGGACTACCAATTTCCCTACATCAAATTACCATATTTTGCTTCTAGGCGCATAGGCATTTCTCTGATTGAAAGCTACTTTGAATAATGCCAAACCAGTCATGCCAATAGTTGCATCTCTAACCCATTTTCCCTTACACAAACCTTCCTCAATTTTAAATGATGGTTCTTTGGTACCAACTCTTTAGTCTTAGTGGAGTCATTGGTGAACCTAATTAATTGTTGCAAGAGATCTTCACACACATTTATTTCCTGATAATCTATTTTACCTCTGAGCTCTCTTCATGGCGCTATCTCTAAACTAGGGTTTCTTAATCAGAATAATCTTGGATTTTGCAAATAAACCTTATTTAATTCATCAGACAAAAACCCCCACTGGAATTCAAATTCACAAATCATAGAAGTGGAATCACAAAGTAAATTACCCATTCAGAAAATGCTGGAAAATAGAATGAAAATGCTGCAACTTGGCTTTGCTTTAGTCTCTTCGTAAATTGTGGCATTTGAAAAATCAAGTGGACAATCTTATACGTGATCTCACCAAAATTTTGCATTAAATTTCTGCTGAGATGGCCACATGTTCTGCAATTACTCTCGTATTATTTGAAAATCTATTTCTCAATGGTTTATTAGACTTAGTTTTATCAGAGAATCAAATTTTAAAACATGACTGTAGATCTTATCAAAGTCTCATCATATCATGCGGCCAACATCAGTTAACCGAAACCATGATCAATTTGGACATGTGTCCATCAGGCAACAATGCCTTGAAGACTATCCTTCCATCCTCTTTTCCTTGAGGAAAAGTGTTGGTCATTAGATGAACTTCAACCTATAGCTTCTTTAACTTCCTTGAAAACCTGGGACCCATGATCTCAACAATGCTACGTGTCACTAGGGCGCAATGCCTTGAAGGCTAATCTACCTCGCATCTTTCATCCAAGAAAAGCTACTATCGTTTGATCAAATTTCAACTAATCACACTTTATCTGATAGCATCTTTACAAACCATAGGTCCCACTACCCAGACAAGACACATGTTTATCAGGTGCAATTCCTTAAAGGATATCCATCACACATCTTTTCTTCAAGGAAAAACGCCAGCCACTGGATTAGAAAAAAATTATCTCTATTTTAACTTTACTTTGTATCTGGCCAGGTCCCAAAAAATACCACTTGTCACTTAGGCGCATTTCCTTAATGACTAATCTCATTGCACCTTCTCTCCAAGGAAAAATTCTAGCTGTCGGATTTGATTTAACCTTCTCACAGTTTATTTGACTACAAATTTACAAATCATAGGTCCCACTTCCTAGGTAGGACGCATGTCATACAAGTGCAATTCCTTAATGACTAAACATCTTACATCTTCTCTTCAAGGAAAAGTTCTCACCATTGGATGGATAGACATCTATTTGCATGTTATCACCACTTAAGTCCCAGATGTGGTCTGCCACTTTCCACGTGTCAAGCAGGCACAATTCCTCGAATGTTAAACTGGGCACATATTTTCATTGAGGATTCACGCCAACCATTGGATCTTTTGAGATCTGACCACTTGTTAATTCATCATTGACAGGCCCCGAGATCTAACAACTACCATGCCTTGACATGGCACAATGCCTTGAACAGTAACATGAGAGAATTTCATAAATAAGGAATCACACCCACTATAGGATTCATTTAGACTTTCCATCACTTTAACCTTCCGCTAAATTTAAACACATAGGCCCCACGGATTAGAAATTACAGATTTCACATAGGCGCAATGCCTTGAAGATTGATATCACCTCATCTTGTGATCAAGGAAAAATGTCGACTGTTAGATTGAAAAAGATTTGCGTGAACTTTATGATAACTTTAAACACAGCCTGGCCCCGCCATATACACGTTTCCTTCAAGCGCAATGCCTTGATGAGTATCCTTTGATCATCTCTTCCTTGAGGAAAAGTGTCATCCGTCAGATAAAAAACAACTTGCATGACACATGGGTTTTAATAAAAAGGTCGCGGGAACTTCAGGACTTAGGAAAAAATAAAAGAATTAATCGTTGGGACTCGCGAATTAAACCAAAAGGGGCCCCGGCCATGGGAACTTAAATCACATGCTTAAAGATATATTTAAGTGATCTTAAAAGGTAATGTGGAAACATAAGCCAGGAATGACCTAGGGTTTTAGATCAACCAAAACAAAGATTTAGCAAGTAACAACTAGGGTTTATGCATACTTGAACCTTGCTTAGGGTTTTAACACAAAACTCAGAAGTGAGGTGAAATTTATTTTTGCATCCCTAACACTTTCTACGCATGCCAAACTTGAAGTGACACTTTTGATAGAAAAGAAACGCCTTTACAAAGTCAAACAATGCTTGAAATCTTTCCTTTAACGCTTGAAATTTTTTATTTCACACCTTTTCTGCTCTTTTATAATGCCTATTAAGTGTTATTTTATGCCGGATCTATTTTAAATAGCGCATAGTAAGTTTCCAAATACCGAGTGCACTTTTGCAAAATAGCGCATAAACTCATTTAAAGAAGTGCATATTAACCTACCAGATGACGTGTAGAGCCCTCTGTGTTTTTAAGCTTGCAGGTTATTAAAAATAGAGAATTAATACTGTGTATTTTTTTATTTTCATAGGAGCAGGCATCCAAAAGTGAAGAAACCTGAGCAAGGAGATTACAAGGAGGATAAAGAGGTAAGAATCATTTCAAAACATGTAAAAGAAATCCATAATTTGACTATTTTGGAAAGCCTAGGAGAAGAGGAAAAGCTTTTTGAACATTATGTTAAGGTTGTAAATGCTTATAAAATCAAGTTTCCTACATTAAATTGAGATAAAAAAATTTAGGATCTTTAAAGAATTTACAATTTAGAAAGGATCCTTAAACTTTGTCACTTCAATTTCTTTATTTTTCTTTCACTTTGTTGGTTGCGTTGACTAACTTTGTTGGAGGAGAAGGAGAGGGAACGATCGCCACTAGGTGAGTGAAAAACAAAGAAAAACACTCATAAATGCGCCTAGCCTTTGCTAGCTTCGAAAAGGTATTTTTCTCATCAATCTTGCATTTGATTAAATTGCGACATTCATTTTCCAAACTAGTCTAATTAGAAAAAAGCCTATTATTGTTCACCAAATGAGACATTAGGCCTATGCTCTCAACTTCAAGTTGATAAAAATGCCAAACATGTCAGATTTGGGGATAGAAAGAAAGGTTAGGGAATGAACCAAACACATGAATTTTAAAACATCATTGTCAAGAGGTCAGAATTAAATTTTTAAATGTATTTGGAAGAGAAGAAATTTGTAGGGATATGATCTTTTCTCTTTGAGTGAATCAAACTCCTAAACCTGCCTACTTGATTCATTTCTTGCTTTATATGAATATGTTAGAGCTATAGAGGGCCTGCATCCCTAGTACATCCTTACAAGGACCATGAGAGGGAATGACCCAAGTGGGAGATAACCATCTTAGTTGTGGTAAATCCGACCCACTATAACAAAAATGTATTCATCCTCAAAAGGGTAGGTGAAAGACCGGTGTTGATAATTTTCACCTCCTCTAGTAGTCCTTCAGGATTATGCAAAATCACATTATTATGTGTGTGGGAGGCCCTTGTAATGGGAGTATAAAAACTCATCATTTGTTTGAATGGAAGTTTAATTAAAACCTAGTTAATTAGTAAGATTACCTTTTAAATCCATTATTTACAAGCCAATATGACCCTAGGTAGATTATGTGGAATTATTTCACTAGTAAATTTCACCTTATTTTTTGATGAGAAATAGTCAAATTTTCTACACGAATTGGTCGAACAGGTGACCAAAATTGTCGTCACTCTTTTTGTGTTGATTAAGCGATGATAGAACATATAGTCAAAATTTCAACCATACCAGTGGTCGAATTATCCACTGAATCAATCCCTTGGTACTGGAAGAATAAGTCATCGAATGCATAGCATTCACGTCAAATATACTAATGTAAAGGTCGAAATTGAGACCATTAGCCAGTAGAAATATCCACCAATGTTCATCAAAATGGTCGTCGAATGCATAGCGTTCTCGTTGAACTCACAAATGTAAAGGTCAAAATTGAGACCATTAGCCAGTAGAAATATCCACCAAAATTCGTCAAAATAGCCATCGAATGCATAGCATTCTCATTGAACTCACTAATATAAAGGTCGAAAATGATACCATTGATTACTAGAGATATCCACCAAAGTTCATCAAAATCTTCGTCGAATGCATAGCATTCTCGTCGAACATACTAATGTGTCTGGGTCAAAAAATTAACCAATACTAACTTTTGGTTAAAAAAAAATGCGACCAGAAATGTGACATTTATAAGATGGCATTGCTGACGATTTGAATTGGCAGGTTTGGGAGGAAGGCCTTGAAGACTAGGAATCCTGGGCACATGATGGGGAGCTTGACTTAGATGCATTTTCTGAAAAGAAGGGTCCCATGGATGAGCAGGAACCACCTCTTGAGATGTCAATGCCATTATTACTTTTCTAAAAGGAGTGGCTAGCTTGGAGTCTAAAGTAAGAATAATATAAATTTAAAGGTGGCATGCTTGTTGTAGATGAAATGGGAATGCAAAAAACAATTCAGACAATATCCCTTTTTCTATGTAATTGTGACCTGCGACTGAAGGCACCTCTTACTGTGAACTCATCTAAGGTGTCAAACATTGAAGTGGGGTCCAGTAGAAAATCTAAGGTTCTACCTCAGATTAAAACCACACTTGTTGTTTGTCCAATGGT
>MU227423.1:1428927-1477227 GCA_018584345.1 Thuja plicata
TCTAACTAAAGATCAAGGTCAAGTTGTAAACCTTGGATCTAGAGTTAACTTGTGATGCATGAATCAAGAATTGAGCCTAATTTAGTATAAATAGATGTTCAAACTCAATTGTGAGTACATGAATTCACATTGTTGATAGCCGCCAAGAGCATCTAAGGAGCAGAAGGTAGAATTCATGCAAAGGTCAGAAACAGAATACATCAGTTATCAAGAACACACAGAGGCTACCGATAAGCAGATAAAGGTATTTTTCAATCATGGAAGGATGATTATTAATATGTATGAAGCTTTATAGGATCTGTTATCAGCAATTGAAGATTGCATTTATCATTAGATCAAAGACTTATGTAGTTGCATTCTAACAAGTGCATCACATCTAAAATCCTTTTGTAGAAGGTGGACTTAACCGTTCTTTCCAAATCTCTTAACAGAGTGCACACTTAACAGTGTTGCTAAAGCTTCAAATGAAGTAGATCTTAACATGTCTCCACTGTAATACTCCTAACAGGGTAGGTCACCAGAAGTGACCAAATGTAAGCCTTAACCGGCCCCTTCTTATCTGCAGATAGTGAAGTCTTGTGAGTAACAATCCCCACCGCAGTTTTTACTCCCTAACAGGAGTTTTCTGCTATATCATATCTTGTGTCATGTGTTATCTATTTTCATGAATGTTTCTGTTATGGTTACATACTAAAGAATTTATGATATGATTGCATATGCATAAACAAAGATGAATAGTTAGATAAGATAATTTACAAACTGATGATTAAGGGTTAATGGGCTAACCAAAGAAAAATTTTTAGAGGTATTGATTCACCCCTCCCCTCTCAGTACATCATCTCAATATAATTCCAACAGAACTATACATAGATAATGTAGAATTAAAGGATATAATAAAACAATTTGAGGCACATTTAAATGCACTCCCTGCAACAGAGAGAATTGTGGGCCCATCAACATCAAGACAAACAGTTGTGCCCCAACATATAGTGCAACATCAGATGAATATGCCAGACGAATTGAGGAACTGGAAGAGAATATTCTAAAGAAAATTTTGGTTGCACTAATGCAAGTTCTTGAGCACAAAACTGAAAAGATCGGGGGTAAGGTTGATGTTGTTCATGCATGTTACTTTTCTCTTTTTCAATATGAATTATTTTTTATTGATTATTTTGCTCTTCTAAATCCTCTATACACTAAGTAGTACACTAGGGAAGTACTCATGGGATAAATAGACGTTTTAGTGGTTTAGAGAGATGATATGCCACCTTCTATGATGGAAACTAAGGGCATAGTTACTAAAGAAAATAAATTGCTACCATTGTTTGAGGGGAAGATGCAAGTGATAAGGAGTAAGATACAATCATTTTTAGGATTAAAGCATCATGTTCTTCCTTATATTCTAGGTGGAGATGGAGAATTGAAAAATAGTGATGACTGGAAGGAAGAATTTGATCACATTTCTCCAAATATTTAAACAATGATTCTAACTAACAAGAATATTGACATCCACAAGATTAATGAGATTATTGACAGTATGTTCAAATTTGAGAGTAGTTTTGCAAAGTTTGTCTCTGATTCTTATGCCATAAAAGATGCCAAGTGGAGAGAGTGTGTTACATAGGTGGAGGATTTGAAATTTTATAACTAGCCATAGGATAGAGATGTGGATATGTGGGATACTTTTACGAAAAAGAAGGATGAACAAGTTGAAGAAGAAGATTGAACGGAAAAGGATCTTGTAATTTTATATTTTTTGTTTTGTTTATTGTGCAGGTTTGTTGCTCTAGTGATGACAGGAACATATAAAAACTATAGAGAATTTATGCAGTTACCGGGATGGACTCCATTCCTGGCTCATTTATGTCATGGGTGTGCTACATATAGAAGATTGAAACTAATAATTGATCTAAAGATGATAGGATATAACTAGTGCCCTATGTTCTTCTCCAATTGCTTTTTTGTTTGTTTTTCTTGCATCTCTTGAGAAACACATCACTTGGTGTTGTAACAACTTTTGAGGCAATTTTGAAGATCATATTTTTCCAGTTCCTTCAAAAACAACAAAATTAGAAAATCTTGAAGGAATCTATGGCTTTGTTTAGATCAGTTGAAACTGAAAGATTTTTTTATTGTTATTTGATTCTATGTGATTCTAAGCTTGTTGTATTCCTCGTGTTATAAAAGAAATATCAGGATCTATTTGTACCTCTTTTGAAAAATATTATCTAAAAGGATATTTATAGATAGTGTGTCATAAATTCATAAGTCTCATAGGAAGATATTGTTATATGTATTGAATTAAATGATACAATAGAGATGACGTATTTATAGGGCATCATAAGTTTTTTTATTGTCTTTGCGCTATATTAAAACTTTTAAGTGTGAATATAAATATAAATCATGTCTCTATTTCATCTTTCCAGTTGCGAATGTATGCACCATTTTGTGCTTTCTTCTAAGGGAAGAATTAAAATTTCTTAAAATGGCGGCCTGAATATTTTTATGCAGTGTGAATTCCATGATAATTTATATTTTGCAACCAATTAGGTGCAAGGCATTATTAATTAGTTTAATCTTGAACTGTTGTCAAAATTGTTCATTGAGTTGAATATATCCCATGGTTTTTTTACTTTGTTACCAATTGGATTAGGCACTAGTCTAGAGTGCAATTAGGTGTATTTGATGGGCAAAATCAAAATCAAATCAATTTTATTTTCTTTTATTAGGAATACAAGTAGTATAGTTTAATTCGCAAAGATATTTAAAGTCATAAATGGGATTAAGTGTATGAAGTAATATATTTAAAAGATGCCCATTACATTGAATTTGAGAAAAATCCACTGTTGTATCATCTGTAATGTGTTGTGTATCATGAGTTTATTATGTGTAGATCTGAAAATAAGATTACCCTCCTGAGTTTGTGGAGCTCGAAGAGAAGAAGGTTAAAATCCTTATTGATGTTGTGTTTTCTTGTCTTAAATCAAAGAATAGGGTTGGATAAGTTGTCAACTTTTCAATTCCATAGTCCAAGTCTTGTGAGTTTCACTTAGGATTGAAGGTAGAAAGAAAAATCACTAATAACTTCTTCAATTGAAATCTTTCCAATGTCATGATCATACTTTCTCTGAAGCCTTAATTCCTCAAATCTACTTAAATCTTCATTGGGAACTTCTCCTCCTCTTTCTTAATATATTGTAAAAATGCGTCCTTAGCAATCATCGCTAAGTCCTTGAATTACTTAGTTTTAAGAAACCAACCCTCATTGACAAATTGAGAGCTAATCAATGTTCTTGCATCACCAGAAGGATAATTTGTGATCTCCAAGGCTTCACATGTCCTCTTGCCTAAAAGGCACTATACTTCTTTACACATTGTCATGTGGGGAATGAGGGAGAGAGAGAGGATAATCAACTAGTGGGGATTACTCTTCTACTAGTTTCTTCGTGCCTTTGTTCTTGTTCCACATCCCTCATTCTTAATGGAACTTCTTTTTCTGGATCATGTTCTACATTCTATTTTTTTGCAGAAGGTTCCTATTCAACCACATGTCGTTTCTTCTTTTTTTGTGATCTCCTTCTTCAAAAGAGCTTTAACTAACAAAATCATCACATTTATCTACTTCCAATAATCTTATTCTTCATAGAAATAACCACGGAATCCATTTTATCTTTCTCTTCTCAGGTCTATTGCTTTTAATATCACATTCCACCTCATTCTTCTATCATTCACATTCTCAATTCTAGGGAAATTCCTAATGATATCCTCTTCTATTCTATTCTCATGCTCATAGGATGGAACCAAAGATCTAAGAAACCCCTTTGGATAATATTTTATTTCTCTTTCATACTTCATCCTATACTTACTCAAATGCACAAATATTTGTTCCAATCCATCCTTATTTGTAACATGAAAATCTATAAATTTGTATTGGGTAGGAAACAAGGAAGCCTTACGTTGTTCCTTGAAATGAATGTGATCCATCCTTTTCAACCTCCACATGACCTCCAAGAAAGCTACCCTTAATGGCACAACTCTTGGTAGCACATGAGTATTGACAGGAGTTCCATAAACTCTTATTGAAGTAGTCTCGCCATGTAGAAAGAAATCTTCACAATTATGTGCAATCTTCAAATTTGGTCTCAAGAAATCCCAAGAAATCCCATGCATGCTTTTGAATTCTTTCTTCTTCAACATTCATATATTTTAGAATCATCTGCACAAAATGTACTTGGAAGATAACAAAACTTGCCTCCAAGGAATGCATATCCCATATGTGTGTCCAAACATGTATGTAACCTATGTTTATGATGATTAGTCATTTTGATTTGCAACTTTTCATGGTTCCACAAATCTCTTCCTCTCCAAAAAAATAAGTGACATAACAGGGAATACCATTTGAATTCAAAATTTTCCAAGTTTTCTTGAGGTTTGCACAAACTCTCATGTATGGCATCCTCTAGATATCCTGAAAAATTAAATTTTGTGTTCTTCATAGGATTTTGCACCTTAGCAGCCACACACATCATTACAATTTGCATTTTTTTTTTACATCCTCTCCTATAAATTGACAAAATACAAAGTATGTTATGATGAAGTAGTCCTCAAATGAGCTCAATTCAAATGGCTCCGTCATAAATTGGGAGATTTTGATTGTTCTCCTATCTTGATCTTTCAATCTGAACTTTGGAATCAAGGTCCCTCTATATATTATTTTATGCTTTGCATAAATAATTTTAAATCTCTTTAAAGCCAAAGCCACAGATGTTGACTTGTTTAAACAGAAGGCTTTTGCAATTGCTTTCCTAGTTATGAACACCATAGGTTTATCATTTGCGGATAAAATGACTCTATGTCCTAGGTGGCAATTCTTAACCACTATTTTCATAAAATTGGCATCAACAAATACATTAGGAAAATTTATCTTAGCCAAGTCTAATCTCCTATGGAAGTAATTGAACACTTCCCAACCGGACTGAGGTGATTCTGTATCCCGAACCCCAATCAAATTATCCAGTAGTCTGTCTTGTGAATCTAAACACCCAAACATATTGTGTGGAACTCTTTTACCATCTAGCTGCTTTGGTATATCATCATCTATCTTCTTGGGTGTGGCATTTCTACTAGTTTCCCCTTTTCCTCATTCTAAGTAGTTTCTACGACTTGGGATTTTTAAATAGAAAACCTAATTTAAGCTAAATAGGTTTTCTATACTTTTTTCACTTTCAGGGTCCTAAGCCTTCTTTTAGCATCTTACATTTACCGGGAACCATTGAAAAACATAGAGGTTACCTACTGCTCAAATCACTTCAACTCCAATTTCTTTGAAAATGCTAGCATTTCTCCACACTTGCTTCCAAAACTCCAACTTGCACTTCCAAATTCCCATTTGCCAGGTTTAAAATTCCTCTATTAATGCTCATAGGTTGCACTAAATCAACGACTGAGATTAAAAGATCACAACGCTTAGAAAATATACCAACTATTCACCATGTCAACATGACCATAATTATTAAAAAAAATGGGGCCCTTTTGACACATGCCACAATACCTTAGCTCTCTGGCCTCTCCCCAAGACTGACAATCTTTACAATCCGCAGCCATGGACCAATCAAAATGCACCAACGCAGTCTACATTGCACTAGAGGGTATTTATCTACCTCGCATCTTGGGGCCATGGGACAACGCAACTCATTGATCTCCTCATTACTTTCTCAAGACTTAAAATTAGACTCTACATGCATGTAACCGTACACGTTACAACCTCAAGCATATTCTTCTGACAATTCCACAATCCACAACTGTTGATCAAATGCTCTGACTTTTCAACTTGAAGTTTTAACTTGCGTGATGCTTAGCTGCCCCCACTTCTAATCTGGTAGCTCTTGTTGCACCGAAGAGCATATATATATATATATATAGAGCCACATGAGCCCTCTCATATGAATTTGGAATATTCATTGTTGATTGATCACTAGGTGCTCAACGGGCCTGCCTTTTTTATCACAACAATTGCTACCCTGGAGAACCTGATCCTCTTACAACAATCTCCATCATCATCCATCCCATTAGAATCTTGACTTTTCAACCCTTCTTAAAATAATCCTTAATTAAGAGGTTGTGCCCTGTGGGACAAAGCGAGCCGCTAGATCCTGATTATCATTATAACTTAATTAAGATTAATTAATGTTTAAGATTGTGATTTCAAATGAACTTGCATGACTGGGAAGGGACAGTTAGGAAAAAGGAGGGGTTAGTTAACAAATGATGAGTGACCCTTTTGAATAACTTAAAAACAAGCTATTGATTGAACATGTCAACAACAAAATAGAACAACATAAAGGGTAAAAGGGGACACTTAAACAATTTTTAAAAACTTAAGACTATGGATTTAGAGTAAAAAGAGACATGAGAAAATTTTAGAGATCAATCCTAACACAAAAACATGGGAAGCCGTGGAAAGAGGATGCAATTAATGGGCATAACCACTTGTAAAATGCAATTAGGTGGAAATGATGGGCAACATCTAATTAATTAATACTTACAATAAATGGTACAATTTGGGTGTTGCATAGACAATGGTGAACCATTTAACTTCATCAGTAGACCAAGGGCATGTTAGGCAGCTATTAATAGAACGGGGAAGTGGAAAATGACTCAAAGTTGATTTCACTCTTGAGTCTCTTGACAGAGTGGTTAGAAAAGAAGTCATGGATATGTCAATCCTTTTGGAAGATGTCATTTTTAGGGGAAGTTAGTGAAAAGCGTTTGTTAACTTGAATCAAAACATCCATTCGTCATGCATGTAGTGAAAGGAGTATGGGAGGAAGAATTTTGAAGAGCATACCACTGTTATAGAGTGAACACCAATGCCATGGCAATGTTTCTGGCTAAGCTACTCTACATGGGGGTGTCGAAAGCCAGTGCTAAGAATCTATGCCAGATGGTTTTCAAACATGTGTTTCTAAGGGAAATTGATACGACAGTGGACATTGTAGATGGTAATACCCTCACCCCTCTACCACAAGAGTATTATGTATCACTGGGTCATAGCGTAGAGGTAAGAAAGTTCCCAATTGTTTACTCTCTCTTCAGCCCGAGCAATTGCAGGCTTGCTTGGGAGTCATGAATCATGGTATCATCTTCTTGATGTGTCTAGCGGGCATAAATAGGACACTGAGTGAGGGTTGGGTCAAGAAATACATGTACGAGGAGGGTGTGCAGTTGGACATTGCATATGAAGGGGAGGAAGATTGGGGCTTGGGTTGTGGTGAAAATTGGGTGGAGAATGATGGAAGAGATATTGAGGAGATGGAGGCCAGTCCAGCACATCATGCATGTGGTTGTGAGTGTCTGGTGGTGGCCTCTGCCATGGCTATTATAGCAACAAGGTTTGTAGGAGAGTGACTCCGACTAAGTCTCTAGTGTTGGGAGTGGGAGGGTTGGCTTTTTCCTTTTTTTTAATATCAGATAAATATAAACACAAATAGAAAATGATTATAGTAATGTATACAAAGAATATACTGGACCATAGGCCATTTTGGTAAGGTATAGTGATGTATAGATGAAAAAATGTATACGACCACATGCCATTTTGGGTGGGTATGGTTACACGGAAGTTGTTAGATATAGAATATTAGAGCTTCTGATAGAAGGAAGATATATTAGGAATTTTGAAGTTGTTTCAACTAAAAACTTTGTTTATATCAATATAAAGGGTGTTGCCTCACGCAACTATTTAACTATTAAAAAGACTATTTAACTATAAAAAAAACTTGAGTAATAGTTAGAGTAAAAAATAGTTAAATACTCCTCACCTTGAAATGGCAAAATTAAGGACTTGAATTACCATTTTTTTTTATGTATTTTTCTTTTTGACGTAATTAATATATCTCTCACGACTTTGATCCTAATCTATCTTTTATTTTATTTATTTTAGTTATAACATTGATATTACATTTCATATCAAGATTTTCAAAATCATATATTTACATCTATATAATCTGCTAATCTAGACAGCTGGGCTTAACCGGCACACTCTAAGTATTGACTTGCTGAGGTGCTCGGGCCCACTCTTAATCTATGACCTAACGTTTCCCGTTCGCTGCGTTTCTATTTTGGGACTTTTGTTTTCTACCGTTTCTTTCGCCTAACGTCTGTTTCCTCCCATCCATTTGGTTCCAATAATAGTGGTTGTTAAAATTTGAATTTGAACAGTTCCCGCGTAGAATTTTGAAAGCATTCGATGGCATAAAAAAAAGCGAGCAGTCCCATCTTCCTCAACAATGTCGTGGAAGATTTCCGCCACATTGCCTCTAAGGTATTTTCAGAGCCTCTCTTGCTTTACGTGAATTGTTTTTGCAGAAGACAGAAGACATGGGCCTACTCATGATGCAGTTTATAAATTGGGCGTTTTGGAATAGGGTGTAGGCATCCAACAAAGCATTACTGTCATATCTTACAGTGGAAAATAATCTACTAGACATGAATGCAAAATGTGGATGCTTTGACAGGGCACATGAACTGTTTGAGCTGATGCCTCAGAAGAATGTGGTACCATGGGACGCTATGATTGCAAGATATGAAAAAAAAAATTGGTATTTTTTTGAAAAAGATTTAGACAATCTCAACCAAATGCGATTGGTATTGTAAATCTAGACTCCATAACCTTTGCCTCTATCCTCCCAACCCGTACAAAAATGGGAGTTTTCGAAGAGGGTATGAACATCCACCATGGAACCCTGGAAAGGAATTTTGTGAGATGTTGTAGCTGCAACCACCCTGGTAACATGTATGCATAATGTGTAACCTTTGACAAGGCACATGAACTGTTGGCTCAAATAATTATTTGTCGGAGTGCCATGATTTCTAGATATCCACAATATAGAAGCATAGGCAACGCACGTTAACTGATCGACTAAATACCTAAAAGAAATATTTCCTCATGTAATACCCTGATCGCAAGCTGAGGATCTCTTCTTAAGTTCATGGAGGGCCAAAAGAATTTTTGAGAACCTTAAAAAATAATTTTTTTGTTCAATACAATGAATCTACTAGTAGTGCCACAAAGAATATCATTCAAAGCAATTTTATGGCATTCAAATCTTTTGAGTGGAAGAGTACTCTCAATAACGATTCCTATGTTGTGAATAATTGCTTCCATTCTTGGTATTCTTATTCCAAATATACTATTGTCTTATAGCCTGGGAAAGTTCCTTGCTACTAATGACAGTATAGATATTATATGGAAACATGGAAGAGATGTCAATGTTGAAATTGTGTCAATTAACTTTTTTATGAGATATGCACTAAGAAAATCTAAAATGGAAGCTAGGATATCACCACTTTGGAAGAAGAATTTCTTCCTTAGTCTTGGAAATTAGGATTCTCGTCTAAAGGATAGGGACAACTCCTCTTTTTACTCTAACTTGCAGTCACCTTTGATGATCTCCGTGAGCGATTAGGGCGAGAGCGGGAGCACGAGGTCGCGAGCAGATGCATGGTAACACGAGGGCACATTTACATCAAGTGCATGTAAACCAGAAGGATGGATCGAATGGGTATCAACACTCGGGATCTCATTTACATTCTATTTTTTCAAAGATTTATAGGAAAAAGCCGATAGTCCAACCTGCCCATGAAGAAAAATTTGGCCGTAAGGGTTTCCAAGTCTTTGATTATGCACAGAAGAATATCTCTCAAACGAGATCTAATATAGATAAGGATTTTCAAATCTTCAAAGGGAAAGTAGTTGTCCAATAGTGAAACCCTTTTTGTGAATCCAAGGTTTCATTTTAAAGCAAACCCACATGACATCACAATTCGAAGGGCCAAGCAGAAGGGTAAGAGCCCTATGATTCACCGTTTAGGGCATTTTTCTAAAGCAGACTGCTAAGGCTTTCAAGGGATATCAAATTACGAGCACGGTAAGACATCCAAACAGGCACCTACTCATTTCTTGTCGAAAAACACAGGCTTCCATCAAGATGAAAGAAAATGAAATGCAAGGAAGATGCAGAGACAAGCGCCATTTGATATTTGTGAGGGGACTCCTTCTGGATCACCACCAAATGTAGGGCACCCTGATGGCTCTTGAGATGTTGCTTCGTTAACATCAAATCCAATACGAAGAGATCCAGTTATCACAATAGAGATTCCTAGTAATAAGCATAGCAGAGCGCCCTTTAACCCAAAAGAGATCACCAAAATTTGGGTGGAAAAACAACCTTCTACTCAAACCAAGTAGAAACATCAAGAGACTGGAGAAGTAGTCACCATTACTATCCCATAACAGAGGCTGCAGATTCACATAGATCTCCTTCGACACACAACCCTAATCGGTAAATTTTCAAACAATGATCTCTGCTTTTCCGATATTAAAGAATGGGCTTTGGCTTCTTGGGGAGGGATGAAAGATATTTTATTATTAGAGTAAGTACAAAATTCTTTGTTGCAATTTTTGAGACACCTGATCAGAGAAATTAAATACACAAATACAAAGGATGGTTTTGCAAAGGAGTGGGATTATTCACTAAGATATGGACTCTGAACTTTAAGCCATCAGAGAAAGCATGTCAGTTTTTTCCACATTGGATATCACTGCCATTGCTGCCCCTGGAATATAGAGATCTGGACATTGTGGAAATCTTTGCGAACAAATTGGGCATTTTCATTAAACATGATTTAATCCCCTATGAGCTCTCACATTGTGATATCAGGGTATGTGTCCTACTTGATAGCTCCAAGGATGTGCCAAAACAATTTGTAATTAAAACTAAATGGGGGATATGGCACCAAAGCATAGTTGTGCAAAATCAGGAGGTGGTCCACAAATTTCAACACCAATTGGGTCATTTTAGCACACAATGCAAGAACACATCACAGAAAGAAGTGGTAGTGTGTAAGGATTACTCTACAAACCCCGATAAATGCTCATATGAGGAGGTAAATCAAGGAGGAAAAGGCATGACAAAATTGACTATCTACGCTTCACAAAGTTTACATCTGCCACTAAACATTATGACATAGTGTTTCAACATGTTTGCTAATTTTTTTTGTGTCTTAAGGAGGGTAATTAATTACATGGAGAGTCAAAACAATTCTTGTCAAGCCCTGTCAACACACCCAAGGTATATAGAATGGGAGCAGCGAGAGGTCTCATCTCACAGGATAGACAATATAGTGCAAAAATTGATGTATCAAGACTACCCGATAAATGTGGCTAATATGCATAAGGCGTTTAATAAATAGGTGGTGGCAAAATTGAAAGCAAGGAAATTGTTAGATCAAATTATCATAGAGTTGGCCACCAAAATAATCTATGAAACAACAGATGAAGAGGGTGTTATGTTTCCAACAGATCAAGAGGCTGGAAATGATATGCATTATCCAGATATTGGAAATATGCAGAATAGTAAAAAATTTGATTCTAATGAAGGTATAAGAACATGTGATAATGTAGAGGCATCCCATGTTGTACATGGATATTGTAAGGAAAAAACTGCCTTAAGTCTGGTCCCCTTAAATAATAGGCTCGTTGATAATTATTGGGAGCTTGAAGAGAAATTAGTAGATTATCAAGCAGAAAGCATTAGTCTATGTGGTGATGCAGATCTGAAAGATAACTTTGCCTTAGAGGAGCCATATATGTAGATTGACAAGAGAGAGCACAAGGAAGTTTAGAATACTTGTGATGGCGGTTTTGATCATAATTTAGTGCTATCGATTGAGCAGACTCTTATTCAGATCATACAAGACAAAATTACTCCTAAGAAGAGGGGGAGAAAACCAAAGGGAGTTAAAACTAAAGAGGAAATTGTTGCAACCATTCAATCAACATTGGATGGCAAATTCACACCATCTAAAAGAGTGACAAGGAGAGCTTGGGGCTCTCCTTGTCAGCAATGAAAATCGCATCATGGAATGTCAGGGGCTTGAGTGCCCCTGATAAAAGAAATAGAATCAGGAAATAACTTGATTCTATGAATGCATATATTATAATGCTACAGGAAACAAAAATGTCGCAGGAAAATTTTGAGAAAACAATAGCTAAATGGGCTAAGTGGGAACCCGTTCATAGGCAGGGGTTAGGAGCTTCAGGAGGTATTCTTGTACTATGGAACTCAACACTAGTGAGAGGGCAGATTTTAGATTAGAATGATAATTGGCAGCTTTTGAAAATTAACAAGTTTGACCTCTCCTTTAAGTTGATTAATGTTAATGGTCCCACATCAACCCAGGGAAAGCAGAAATTATGGTTTGACTTGACTCGGGCCATTCAGGCACAAAATGATCAGGTTGTAATTTTGGATGGTGATTTCAATGCCATCCTTAACATGTCAGAAAAGAAAGGGGGTATATGTCTGCCACTAAATAATATCCAAGACTTTTCAGGATTCGTAGTGGACAATAACTTGCTGGATATTGAGCCAAGCAATGGCACTTTCACATGGACTAATAAGAGAGAAAATTTTCCTCAGATTACGGTTAGATTGGATAGATTTATTATAGCACAGGAGTGGAAAATAACTAATAATACTTTCCAATCAGATATTTTAACGATACCAGGTTCAGACCACTTTCCTATATCGCTCATGATTGGATCTTCTTTGGCACAGCAGGGATTTCCACACCAACTATCTTTTAAGTTTGAAAGGATGTAGCTTCGCCACCCGCATTTCCTTCCTCTAGTCAAGCAATGGTGGATAAATGCTCCACATTGTGAAGGCTCAAAAATGTATCAATTTTCTGCCAAACTGAAATACACCAAGAAAAAGATTAAAAAGTGGAATGAAGTGGTCTTCAAAAACATTTTCGAAGAGAAAGAGACAGTCAAACAACAGCTGGCAGAAGTTCTTGAAACAATAATAAAACATGGCATGGATGATGAAACTTATCACAAGCAAAAAGATATGCAATTGCAATGGGAAGAGCTATGCAAAAGAGAAGAAGAGTATTGGCGGCAAAAATCTAGAGAACTATGGTTAAAAGAAGGGGACAAGAATACTTCTTTTTTCGTGCGTCAGCAAAAAAAATGAGAGTGGCAAGTAGAGTTATTTCCATAAACAATGCAGAAACTGGTACTCAAATTTGTAATATGGTTGGCATTCAAGAAGGGGTGAGGTTTTTTAAGAATTAACTAGCTCTAGCTATTCCGGCCTAGAATTATCATGTCAGTATTTGTTACCTTGAAGTAGGTGTTAGGGTCTGCTATGTTTTTGGAGTACCCTAGTTTGGTGAGATAGTTTTCTATCCTTTCATACCATGCTCTAGGGGCTTATTTAAGGCCATAAAGAACTTTCTTTAATTTACAAACATAGTGGTTCTTATCATGTGTGACAAAACTTTCTGGTTGCTCTATGTATACTTCTTCCTCAATTTTCCCATTTAGAAAAGTTGTCTTGACATCCATTTGGTGTACTTTCCATCCTTTAGATGTTGCGATTGCAAGAATGGTTCTTACAAAGGTGTATCGAGCTACATGAGCAAAGGTTTCTTCATAGTCAATCCCAGCCTTCTATGAGAATCCTCTGGCAACAAACCGGGCTTTGTGTTTTTCAATATTGCCATCCAGAGCATATTTGATCTTGAATAACCATTTTGAAGAGACAACTTATTTGTTTTTGGGTCTGGATACAATGTCCCAAACATCAATTTTCATAATGGACTCATACTCTTCAATCATGGCTTCTCTCCAAGCTTGTTTTGTTAATTATTTTCCAACACTATCAAGTTTTGATTCTGCAAGCTCAGTTATAAGGGTAGCATAACATTTTTGTGTTCTTGTTCCCTTGTTTTCTGAATATTTGATTTGGCTCTACATTATTTTCTTCAAACATTTTTCTTTCTCATAGAGGTCTCTTTTTATTTGATATTCCATTATTCTCAACATTTGGACATGTAGGTTCAGTGTTTGAAGATGTAGGCTCAACATTTGAAGATGCAGGTTCTAAATCTATTGTTTTATTCTCCCTCTCATTCTCAGTTGTAAGATCTTTATCTAGATCTATTATGGAATCATCCTCAGTATCTGTGGATATGAAGTTTTCTTCAAACTTTACATCTCTGCTGATTTCAACTGATCTCTAGCCCTGGATATAGATTCAATATCCCTTAGTGTCCTCACTATATCCTACGAATATACCCTTCTTCCTAGAGGGTTCTAGTTTAGTTCTCTTTTCTTTTGGAACATGAATGTAAACAGGACAACCAAACACTCTTAGATGGCTTAACTCATGTTTGTTTCCTCTGAATACTTCTTATGGTGTAGTATTTTCTAGGATAGCATGGGGACACCTATTTTGTATGTATACTGTTGTGTTTGCAGCTTCTACCCAAAAAGAGATGTGAATATTTTGATCATGCATCATGGCTTTTGCTGCTTCGATAATGGTTCTATTTTTTCTTTCTGCTACTCCATTCTGTTGAGGATTATATGGTACAATATACTCCCTCTTAATCCCAACAGATTTACTCCCTCTTAATCCCAACAGATTTGTAGAATTCTTTGAAGCTATCGGAAGTATACTCAACTCCATTGTCAGACCTTAGAATTTTTATTTTCTTTTCGGTTTGATTTTCAACTAGTGCTTTGAATTCTTTGAACTTCGATAGAAATTCATTGGATTCTTTTAGTTTTAGGAAGTATATCCAGGTTCTTCAAGAGTAATCATCAACAAAGATTACATAGTATAAGGCACCTGACAAGGAGTGAGTTGACATAGGCCCACATAGGTCTGAACGAATAAGTTCTAATACATTTTTAGATTTGTGTTCACTTGTAGGGAAGGACCCTTTTGTATTTTTCCCTAAGGCACAACCTTTGCATATGCCTGAGTGTTCAGGTTTAAGATGTGGTATCCCTAAAGTGATTCCTTTTAGGGTTGGAAGAGCACTATATCTAATATGGCCTAACCTTTTGTGCCATATCTCATTATTGTTTTGAACTTCATGGCTTAAAGCAATTTTCTGTTCACCACATAATTTATATAGACTGCCATCCCTAGAACCTATAGTAATGGCATTCTTGATATTGGAATTTTTAGTCCAGAGAAGAACTTTATCTTCATTGAATGTGACTCTATATCCTTGATCAACTAGTCCTGATATGGAGATTAAGTTTCTTTTAATTCCAGGAACATATATTACTTCCTTTAATTGTAAGGTCACCCCTTCTCTTATCTTGATTGAACATGTCCCAATTCCTTTCATAGGATAAGTAAAGTTATCACCAATTGTAACTTCTTTCGAGGAGTTCCCTTTAAAGTTTTCAAATTGATCCCTAAATCCAATGATATGTTTAGAGGCTCCACTATCAATTATCTAGGTGCTTTTATTTGAGTTTAGTTCACTTGACAGAGCTAGGAAGAAGAGATGGATCTAGCAGCTGAGTTTAATATGAAGGATATGGGCCTACTACACTATTTTTTAGGTCTGGAGATTTTGCAAAAGGAAGATCACATTTTCTTAAATCAGGAAAAATATACAACTGACATCCTAACCAGATTTGGAAGGATGGATTGTAAATCATAGGCTACCCCAATGGAAACAAATCTACACAAGCTAAAAAGTGAAGCCAAAGATTCTGAATTATTAGAACTATATTTATTAAATAACATACCCTCAGGCGTGACAACATTAGATAATGATGCACTTATGGCCCCCTTCACCATACATGAGCTCGGGAAAGTTGTACTATCACTACCCCAGACAAAGCACCGGGTCCAGATGGCTATACAACACTATTTTTTCAATCTTGCTGGTATTTGTTTGGGTGGGAATTGCTTGGTGTGATTGAAGAGTCAAGGAAGACTAAAACCATGTTAAAATATTTTAACACCACCAACATAGTCATCATTCCAAAGGTTAAAAACCCCAAGTCATTTGCAGATTTTAGACTGATATCATTATGCAACACAGTATACAAAATTATCACAAAGGCAATATACATGAGAATGCACTACCTCATCCCAAAATTGGTGCCTCTAGATCAAGGAGGTTTTGTACCAAGCAGGGAAACATTAGAAGGAGCTCTAGTGGCACATGAAGTACTTCATTCGATAAACAGTAACAAAACTGCAAATTTCATTGTTAAAATAGACATGATGAAAGCATATGACAGAGTTAGGTGGGATTTTCTTTTCAAGGTTTTGCAGAAATTCATCTTTGATATGAGATGGTGTAAATGGATTAAATCTTGCATAACGGGTGCTTGGTTTTCAGTTTTGATTAATGGGGTTCCAACTAGTTTTTTTCCACCACACAAGGGGTCAGGAAAGGAGATCCTCTATCTCCAGTTCTTTTCATCCTTATGGCGGAAGCGTTCAGTAGAGCTATACATAATCAGCATTCACTTGGTTTCTAGAAAGGTGCTAGAATTGGGGGTACTAAAGTTTCAGTAACACATTATTTTTTTTGGATGACACCTTACTTTATGGGGATTCTAATGTCAATGAAGCAAAATAGATTAAACAAACCTTGGATCTATATACTTCAGTCTCAAGTTAGAAATTTAATGCAAGTAAATTGAAAATCTACTTGTTCAATACCAACCATTTAATTTCTAATAGAATTATCAATATCTTGGGCTTCTCAGTGGACAACCTCCCTTTAGTTTATCTTGGTAACCCCCTTTTCATAGGGGCAAATAAAATCAGTTATTGGCAGCCCATCATTGAAAGAATTAAATCTAGAGTTGTGGCCTGGAAGGCAAGATGGCTCTCTCTGGCAGGCAGAATCCTCCTTATAAAATCAGTGTTGCCAACTATTCCCAATTATTATTTAGCAATACTGAAGGCACCTGTAGCAGTGATTCAGGCTATACAGAAATTGCTTAGAGATTTTTTATGGACAGGAAATATGAATGGTGAGAAGAAGATTTTGCTTGTTTCATTAAAAGAAATGGCACAGGTAAAATCAATGGGGGTGCGGGGGTTCATGATTTAGCATATCGAAACAAATCCTTTGGAGGAAAGCTAGTATGGCACATGTATTATAAACCACATGCCAAATGGTGCCATATTATGCAACAAAAATACCTAGATAATAGTCCAAAAAGAGTACTCTTTGTTTTAGATCCTCTCGAGGTTCAGCCATTTGGGATTTTATGATGTCCTCAAGAAATATTGTGGTCAACTATGTAACATGGGAAGTAAACAATGGTGAAAGTGTAAAGTTCTGGAGAGACTCATGGAATGGAGCACCTCCTCTAATAAAAATGATACATATCAGGACTTGGTAATTAAGTCAGAAATTGGGTGGGGCAGTCGTATTGTGGATTATGTTTCAACGGTATGTCTATTCTCTAGGAAAGTGATATGGAAGGATCCGAATGAACTTCCTATTTCCCTCCAAGATAAACAAAGATTCTTGGAGATGCTTATAGCAAAAACAATATACTTATCGGATAAGAAGGATAGATTATTGTAGGCTTCGGGAAAAAATGGTAAGTATTCAATCAAGGAGGGCTGCAAAATATTGCATCAACAAGATAGCTTAATAATTCAATCAAGGAGGGATATAAATCAATTCAATATATTGTTGGAGTTAAATTGAGGGTGACCAAACCATAAAATTGATAAGGTAGGATGCTTTGATGAGGTTCCCATAAACCTCCTTCCCTAAGCCCAAGAGAAGATTTATCATCCCCCTTGACCTCATATGGCATATTCCATACATATAAGGTGGTGTACTTAGTGTCCAAGGTTCTATCACCATTATCCCTCATCTCACAACTCTTACTTGCTTCTAATGATTGAGTTCTCATGTGCCATGGTAGGGATTGTGAGGAGCATTTACAACAGGCTGTCTTGAAAGCCTATCTTTCCTAAGCCCAAAGGCAATTCACTTTGTCCCCCTTTGGACCCCATAGACAACCATGAGGTGGCATACTTAGAAGGTAGCCTCATCATCATTCTCCCAACTTTGACTACCTCATTTTCCTTACCATGGTTGATCACAACAATGAGGATATATATACATGACATCTTATTCATGTATACTTTCTATATTAAGTCATTGAACCAACAATATAGGTCTATTGTTGCTAAAAAAAAATAATTATAAAATGTCTACATATAAATATTCACTTATAATTATATCTCTAAAATAAAGACAAAGTTCAAAGTAAGAATAGTCATAAAAATACTTATTATCCAATACATATATTAGATGATACTCATATCAAGGAATCAATAGCCCTAAATTATTTTTTTCCTTTCTTTTATATTTCTCTTTGTTGATTATTGAATGAATGAGTGTAGGTATGATAGGATGACTCTTAAATTATTGATGTTTGAATTCAATAAAATTATTGATTTGATAGACATTTTATGATTGATTTATGATTCCAAAATGTGAATTGATTGATGATGGTTTGATTGCTTGTTTATTCACTTTGTTGAATTGCTCTTTTTTAATTGATATATTGTTTGATTCAAGTTTTTTTGATCATCGATTGCTTGATTTCATGATTCATTGATGTTTATTTGGAATGATCTCCCCTTTACAGTTTACAAGTGAAAGGGTTGGCACCTTTCATAATATTTGAGTCACCACTTTTCTTTTTTCCTTTAAGAATAATATATTATTTTCCCAATTGATGTCCCTTTTTGTTCATGACGTTCTTCAATGAAGTTCTTCTCTTTTATATCTCCTATTAGTGTAGGGAGCCACACCATTCATTTTTTATTGCCCTTATGAAAAGGTCATACCAATTGGCTATGAAAAGATACATCTGTTTGACATACTTGCTAACCCTTTCACTTCTTATCTCTCACTTCTCAAATCTATCTTTACTACTATTCAAAATTGCACGTGTCCCATTTAAAATTTTCATATCTTCTTCTTCTAGATATACATATCTTATTTTCTTCTTTCCTTCTCAATTCTTATTTCATATCCCTCATTCTACTTTGTCTTTGAATATGCTTTAGTTATCCTATGCTCCTTTTTTCCCCATTCCATTTGATCCTTCTTCTCCTTTATATCTTCCCATATGCAAGAGAGGTCACACCTCTTCATCATGTTTAGATTTTGGCAAGAATCTTGACCCTTCATAATTGTCCTTCTTTCAAAGTCACAACCCTTCATAATTACAACCCTTTCAAAATGTCACAACCCTTCATAATTAACACATTATGCGGGATCTTCAGGATCACCGGGGTAGCCTTGTGGGATAGAAACAAGGGACAAGGGGTTGAGGAACAGACTAGGGTATTTGACAGTAGTATTATCAGAGGTCCATTCTGACCTAGCAGGCCACAAGAAAGAAGAATCCTCAAAAACAACCATCATTTTTCCTCTTTCTTCTCAATACCTAGGGCCTTATACTTGGATTTTTTGAGGGTATTAACCCTAGTAGACCCAAGAAACGGGGAAATCTTAACAGATGGGGGGACCGAACTATTCATGGGATTATTAATATCCACAATCAAATAGGGATCAGGGCCCACTTGAGGGGTCAGAGACAAAAGGAAATTGTATAAATAGAGGAGAAGACCTTGGTGTAGATGGGGCCCCACTACTTTTGGATTCTAAAATCGATTGAGACATGGATGATAAAATCAAAAATGAGAAATTAAGATTAATATTATGATAAAAATTATGTAACATAGGGAAAATATGAGAGTGCAAGCATTTGAACCTGCCCTCGAGGGTGATGTATTTTATCAACGACATCGCCACATCCTTCCACTCACTTGACAAATCCTCTTTATTACACTCACTCTGCAACTGAGAAATACTTTCACCAGGGCCAAGAAACCTGTTAAGATCTTGCTTGTAATGGGCACTAGTGTTTTTGGCTATGGCCTTTCCTTCTGCAACCAAACATGTAGTTTCCGCTATAGTCTCTATTGAAACCACAAAAAAACTCCCCCAATAACTACCTTCACATTATCCCAAGACTCAAAAAATATCTCTGACAGCTCTGACTTATAGCCCTTCATGCCCTCAACATACTAGTCCACATGCCCAACTTGTCAAATAGGCCAAAGGGTAGAATTATTTTTGAAATTGTCATATCTATCTAGTCCATTCTAAATAAGGTTATCACCCATAGTATCACTGATATATTCAACATAACAAAGAAAAATGGTGTAATAAAATGAAGTGAAGATTATGAGAAAAACTAGGAAATAAATCTCAAATCTCGCAACACAAAGGCAATAATTATTTCCCATCATATTAAAATTCTTGTGGGGAATGTACTATTATTGTCGAGACTAGCAATATCCTTTTCAATCTCCTCACGCACTTCTTGAGGTAAGTCTCAGGCCGCGAACCAAATTTGGATAGATTTCATAAATCTACCCATTGCAACCAACCTATCAGTTTCCCCATCGCCTTCCTAAAAAGTGTGTTGGCATTTAAAGTTTTCCACCGTGTTTAGTAACCCTTTTCTTTTTATCTAAATTTGTTTGCCATAATATTTGATGGAGAGAAGGAGGATGGCATGAAGACTTGAATTGTTGGACGCTTGAATGCTTGAAAATGGATGTAAATGTTATTACCTTCTTCCTTGATGGTGCACTCCTTTACTTGGCCTTAAATGAGGGAAAGAAGCTTGATCCATAGAGAATAATTTCCTTGAAAATGTCTTGGAATGCTTGAGATCTACCTTAGGATTCTTGAGATGTGAATTTGTAAGAGAGAGCTTGAATTCTTGTGATGTGATGATAAAATAGGGAGAGAAATGTTTCTTATATATCCCTCACAAGGATTTCAAAGCTAAAAAATGGAAAGAAGTTGACGAGATTTAATACTTCCTTCTTAACCATTGAGACTAACCTCTAGTTCAAATTTTGGAGGATTTATTGGGGAATAAGCTGACTAGGTCGACCTATTCCCCCCCAAAACTAATGATATTTAAATTGAGATCTCAATTGAAGTGGGGATACCTGAATGGAAAGAGAAATGAAGGTTGGAGTATCAAAATTCATGGGTCCTAATTGAGCTTCTAATTATAGGTGCTTAAAATTTAGGATAATACAATTCTATTTCTTATTTTAGAGTGGCCTTGGCATCATGGAAAGGAGGTTCCTATTCTTTTAAGTCTCAATTTTTGAAGAGATGACACAAGGAGAATGATGGGGAGTATACCTTGAGTCTCTCACACATTTGATGGGGATAGTTTTTGTTCACATTCTCAATGTGCAACTCATGAGATGACCAATTATTTCTTACCCCTATATATTTTTTTGATTCCATGACATATGATAGTTATATTTTAAAAAAAAATCTTATTGTTTATGACATTGTTATCAACAAAGCCATCTAAAGTATATTGACATGAATTGCTTAAATCTACAAAGGCATTAATTTTACCATATTTACCAACTAATACAATTTCATCAAGATCTTATGTCGTTGACTTACCTAGATTCTTAGCTCTATCCATTGAGCTTGTTACCTCCTTGTATTAGCAAACATGGGTCCTCCTATTTGTGTTGATATTTGAATATTCTTCTGATTTTCAGTTCTAAAGTTAATTTATATTTCATGTTCACGTCTATTGTTGAACAAATTCACTCTCTAAACTAGTAGCTCGACACTATTTCTTTACCAACTAATGTCTTTAAATGATCACTTAATTTTTTTGTGGCATTGGTTCTTCATTAAATGATTTCTCAAAATGATCTTCATATATATATATATATATATATATATATAGAGAGAGAGAGAGAGAGAGAGAGAGAGAGAGAGAGAGAGAGAGAGAGAGAGAGAGAGAGAGAGAGAGAGAGAGAGAGAGAGAAANGAGAGAGAGAGAGAGAGAGAGAGAGAGAGAGAGAGAGAGAGAGAGAGAGAGAGAGAGAGAGAGAGAACATTAATTTATTGATGATTAAAATTATGTCTCAAACACCTAAAGGTATGACTATTTATTGAATATCCAGTAGGGCAATTTTGACCAATTATTAAGGTGGATAAAACCTTCTTTACTTATAGCTCTACTAAACCAAGGGAATTTTCCAAAAGCATTGTAGTAGAATCAAATCATAAAATATAAATAGCTTCCAACTACATATCATACCAAATGTATAGTCTGCCCTATTTTGATTTTTGTAATGTACCTATATGTTAGTTTGATCATGCAAGGTTAAGCACCTTTACTTCAATTAATGGAGGACTACCATAGATAGTGTTGAATGTTACAACCCCTATTGTAGTTATACACTTGAATATATGTAAATTGGGAAATACTAAAAATAACACAAATTGATAATTAATGAAATATTTTATTCATTTAAATGTGTTAAGGTGATGGAATATATAAAGAAAATAATAGAATGATGTTTCTATTGAATTGTGCATAAAGTTATTGAGTTTACTTAAATGATAACCGTAGAAACCAAAGTTGAGATCTGAATGAAGGTCCCACAAAGGACTATACAATGGTAAACATGTCCAAGAAAACTAGGTTCCATAAATATGTTTAGAAATACATATAGAATTATAAGCTATTAGAAGAGGAATACTTAGTAATCCCTATAATGAAATATAGAGAAAATAATATAATGAGTTTTTTATTAAATTGGGCATAAAGTTACTGAATTTACTTAAATGATTTAACTGTAGAAACCAAAGTTGAGATCTTAATGAAGGTCCCACAAAGGACTATACAATTCTAAATATGCACAAGAAAACTAGGTTATATAGATATGTTTAGAAAGATATATAGAAATATAATCTTTTAGAAGAGAAATACTTAGTAATCCCTACATAACATAAAAATTTACTTTATTATCTTGAAAAAATACTTCACAAAAGTATTGTGAATATTTTACAATCTTCTGGTTGGTTAAATAATCACAAATGTATCTAGAAATAAACATGCATCAATTGGATACATTAAATCAAGGTTGAATATGCACATTACATTCAAATTTCAGAGGTCACAAGGAAATTATTAGAAGATTCAAACATTCCCACATGAACATACTATCAAAATATAATACCAAAAAATGGAACTTGAAACTTGAGGGCTTCATATGAATAATTTTTTCCCTTTTATTGGTTTTGTAAACACTATCCTTTTCTTTCCATTCCCTTTATAAATAAAAATTTTCACCTTAGGTATCCCCCCAAATATTTGTACCAAGTCAAAGGAGGCAATAAAGTTAGCATCAAACTAATTTAAGTCATCTCATTATTACATTGCAATAGTTGTCCACATATTCTAGATATTTATTCTCCTTGGATCACTTTTACAATCATGTTGAAATACAATTCAATTGACGTGCAACATTAAAGAATGTTTTTCCATTAATTTGCAATCATTATCAATATTAAAAATTAATGGGATTGAAGTACCTAGCATGATAAATTATGAATAAAATCTATGAGAATGGCTCCAAAAGGCTTTGTGCCATTACTCTCAAAGACTAAAAATGCCTTAGTATAGGAGAGATGGGTGAAATAATAGAGTATGCCTATATTTAAAAATTTTTTGGTAAGGTTGTAATCTTCTTGTGAATAGTTTTCATGAGTAACATAACTTTGTGAACTTACAACCCTTTCCCATACAAGAAAAAATACCTCTTTGTATTGAGGTATTACTTTGAAACATATGTACTTTAAGCCAAAAATAAATAATAAAGAGGTTTGAGATTAAAGAATTTGTGTGATTGATTAATTTCATAATAGATTAAAGGCTTCCAAGACCTTTTGATGGTGAGGGCCCATTAAAAATTTATTTGATTCGATACAAGTGTGGGGTCAAGATAAAGAAAGGGTATCAAAGGAGATAAAGCTTAAACCAATTACACAATTTAGGGGTCTCACAAATATCAATACCAATATTTCTTAGGTCTGCATAATTTGTATGCCATAATTATCTAGTGCCACTTCTTCCAATATTATTTCCATCCACTCTATCCCTATCCTCAAAATCAATCATCATTCGCTCTTCTTTTGGCTATGAATATGACCTCTTTAGATTTCTTCAAACCTTAAAACACCCACTTAATATCTATAGGAAAACCCATTTTTTGTTACCTTCTAATATTGGTCATCATATCACACATTTGCTCGAAGAGTATATGTTGTTGCACCTTGCAAATTTCCTGATAGTACTAATTACTTTAGTCTTTGATATTTTCCTTCTTGCTAGTTTCTTCTAATTACCTACCACATTCTTCACTAAATCAAACTTGTGATTCATCCTAGTTTCAACATTCACAATATTACCAACATCTTGTCTTTTTTAACTAGTAAATTGTTGCACATAGGATATTTTATCCTTCACACTATTTAGATTTGGTTATCTTACTATACCTCAATCATTCCTTAGAACAATCTATTTTTTCTTATAGGGAGATTATTTCTTCACTTCATTTGATGTTAGTTGTGTCACAATACACCTATTAGCACACCAAGCACTACAACTTCCTTTTCAAATTGCTTTAAAATTTGAAATTCAGTTTGCAAACGTATTCATGAGATCTCTTCTTTCTTCAACATGTTACATCACTTCTATCTACTTTTTTAAGTGACCAATTTCAGAAAAATATGTTTTTCATGATCTCTAACAACTTTTTCATATTATTTTCCATTTGCTTCTTGATGAATCTCTCTAAGGTAGAATATATAATTGTGCCTCTAACCATGTCAACGCTTTAGTCAAAATCATGTCAAAAAGACACCTCATGTTACCTACAATAAATTTACCTCTGTGCCTTTAGAAAATAGCTTCAAGTTTGGTGCTTCTATTTATTCACCTTTCTCACAAGTCAAAACTACAAAAGTTGATGTGACTCTTAAATCTTGCATATTGGTGCTCCATTTGATATATCTCCCTTTTCAAAAAAACTACATCTAATGCCAATTAGTGTTGATTGCTTCATCTTTCTAGTGCTTTGTTAATAATCTTATTCCAATACCATGGTACTAGAGACACTTTATCCTCTATCAAATGCATTTATTCCAATATGATGTAACCTCTACCCAGTACACTTGTGGGAGGATATTCACACATGCAAATCTTGTACTTAACATTATAATACTAAAATACACCTTCGCACTCCTCTTTTTTTTTGAGCCACCCCTCTTATGGATCACCCATAGTGACATATGCTTATAAGATTTCTTTATGAGACTTTTATAGATCAATTATTCGAACTCTAAAACTATTTGATGTAGTCATACATAAAAGATTATTCAAAGATTATCCAACCACTCAAATTAATAGACACACCCAAAAAAAAATAAACCAAGTGCACAACAAATGCATAAAAAAATGATATCTTTATTTCTATCCATACAATATACATCAAGCTGCTAAACATTGCTAAGTTCTGTTAGCTACAAAACTAAACATAGGCACGAAAAATAATATTGCAGTCTAATCTATTTGTAAGAACTCATACTCCCGAAATTTGAGCTACTTTTGTGTTTTTTGCAAATTAAATACACAAGCAAATGGCATGGAGCAACATGTTAGGATATTTGAATAAAACGAACCACTTCTTCCATTTCTCGAAATGGAAAGATTCCAATTCAAACTGTTTCTGATAGCAAGGTCGATTCATCTGCATACAAACAGAGAACCGCAGAGTTTGTTCAAATTTAATTAGTAAGGGTCGAGGAATTCAATCGAAACATCAATAGATCATCGATTTAAGTGAAGGTTATAGATGGATATGAATTAGGCACAATACAGATAAAACGGGGAATACAGACAATCGTTTGTTACAACATACAAAACAAAATTTATTGATCTCAATACAAATACCGATGCAAATTCAGAACTTTGCAAGAACTTTGATGATATCTGATATCATAGGTTATTACTCGATGTCTCATAGCTTCAAGAATCTTCGTTTATAGTTGCAGGATGTTCATACCCTCTTCGAAAAGTCTCATTTCCGTACGGGCTGGGAGGATAGAGGCAAAGGTTATGGAGTCTAGATTTACAATACCAATCGCATTTGGTTGAGATTGTCTAAATCTTTTTCAAAAAAATACCAATTTTTTTTTTTTTTTTCATATCCTGCAATCATAGCGTCCCATGGTACCACATTCCTCTGAGGCTTCAGCTCAAACAGTTCATGTGCCCTGTCAAAGCGTCCGCATTTTGCATTCATGTCTAGCAGATTATTTTCCACTGTAAGATCTGACAGTAATGCTTTGTTGGATGCCTACACCCTGTTCCAAAACGCCCAATTTATAAACTGCATCATGAGCAGGCCCATGTCTTCTGTCTTCTGCAAAAACAATTCGCATAAAGCAAGAGAGGCTCTGAAAATACCTTAGAGCCAATGTGGCGGAAATCTTCCACGACATTGTTGAGGAAGATGGGACTGCCCGCTTTTTTTTATGTCATCGAATGCTTTCAAAATTTTATGCGTGAACTGTTCAAATTCAAATTTTAACAGCCACTGTTATTGGAACCAAACGGACGGGAGGAAACGGACGTTACGTGGAAGAAACGGTAGAAAAAAAAAGTCCCAAAACGGAAACACAGCGAACAGGAAATGTTAGGTCATAGATTAAGAGTGGGCCTGGCCACCTCAGCAAGTCAATGCTTAGAGTGTGCCGGTTAAGCCCAGCCAATCTAGACTGTTAAAGTATGATTAACCATTGTAATTGCATTGTGTGGTTGTGAATGGTTACTTTTGTAATCTCATCTGCCCCATATTTGTCAGCTCGTCTGCAAAAGGGCAAAAAAATTGACACGTTTCTTTATTCTTAAGACTTTTTGTAGAACTTTGTGTGTCAAAACTTTGGTCTGAAATAGAACTTATGTTATTGATCTAATAATGACTTGTCACATGATATTATTATAAATAATAATATAATCTTAATTTTGTCAACCCTAGTGAGCCCATGCAATGACTTCCCAAAGGACAAAGACTTTGACATGTGTCTCTATTCTTAAGACTTTTTGCAGAAATTCGTGTGTCAGAACTTTAGCCCGAAATAGAACTTGTGGCATTGATCAAATCAAATTGATGACTTGATATTATTATTAAATTATAATGCAATCTCAATTTAAAATATTTATAATATAAACATTTTGTTGTGTTTTCTATGCTTTTACTTGATGCATGGTGTCTACCAAAGCATTTTTATTGTGGTTTCATTGACATCCATACCATGTTCAAATGCAAAGATAATCCAATTTGACTAAATACTTGCTTAATGCTACTTCATTGAAAAAATATGTATTAAGATAAATATTACCTTTGACTTAATACTGGCAAAGCGCAAACATGGCCAATCTGTGGGGTCCAAGAGCTCCAAGAAGCGAAGGGAAGATGCAAAGTCTAATGTGGCTTCTAGTCTCGGACAGGAGTTGGATTGATGGACCCTTTTTGTTTTTGTGTATGTTTGTTTTATTTTGGAAAGGGCTATGTATAGAAAATGGTTATATTACATTATTTTTGATCTTGTATTGATGTATTTATGCCCACAATATATGGGGTAACTCGCAGTTTTTTGCATATTTTTCTGGCATAACAATGCTGGTTTGGGTTATAACAGTCAGGGAAAGTTTTTGGGTTTTGTACTTGACAGTGGTAAATTTTTCGGTTAAGTCTATAATGGTTATGGATAAAGGACTATGTATTGTAATTTTGCTAATATTAATAAAATATATCAACTTTACCAATCAAAAAACCCTAGCTACTTTGTTTTGAGTATGTTTTGTCTAAGGGCTTAAAATTTCTTGTGTGCCTTCTCTGATGGATATTTAACACATTGGAGTGATCTAAACATACATTTTTGTTTTCTTCCTTAAAGGAAAATATGCTCAATTTCGCAAGTTTCTTTTGAGTGGCTAACTTCGTACATTATGTTGAACTTGGACATTGAAACTTGGGTTAAAATAAGAAATCTAAATAGCCCCTTTTTCCTCGAAAGTACATCCAAATAATTTGTAATCAAGGTTTCTTCTCTGACTTGTGCACTTAATATTTAAGGAGGCTGGCTGATAAATTAGATATTATTTGTTGCTTTTGCTTTGAACCGACTTGTCTTGTATTACATGGTTGATAATTCATCAAAATCTTGTTGTGGGGTCTACTTTACCTAATATTGGTTTAAAAGTTGGCTTTTGCTCTGTGTATTCCCGTTGAATCTATTCATATGGTATTTGGGTGTCCATTTACCAAGATCGCTTTAAAAAGTATATTATTTGCCCGTGTTAAGTTTTTATAGAAAAATAAATTTATTGGTTTGATACCTTGTCTTACATGTTAAGCTTTGATAAACATGTATACCAAACTGGAAGATTTGGCCTATGACATAAGGAAAGGAATTATGACAATTTTTAAGAGAACAGGTTACCGAAGTAGATTCTTTAGTAAGTTCACCATTTAAATTTCTTTTTTAGTTGGAAATCTAGTTGTAGTTCCTCGACAAGATGCTAAGTTCCTCAATATAGGATCCTTTTGTGTGACATTACTATTAGGTCAATACAAGTAGTTATTTTTTTTTTATAGTAGAATCAACTCTACAAGGATGATGACCTGCTTGAGATAGACGAGCATGGTTGGAATGTAACGTGTAATGAGCACTTTTGACAACAAATCTTTGTAGCCCCTATTCCTGGAAATGTACAAGATGAGGCCATCAAAGTAGTTTAGGAATAGTTTAGGAGGTCTATGATATGATTAAAAAAAGAAAATGAAATCTAGATGTACGTTGATAGCTTTCCTAGAGTTGCTGAAGTCCCCCTATTCCTAAAAATGTAAAGATGAGGCCATCAAGGTAGTTTAGGAGGTTTATGATATGATTAAAAAAAGAAAATGAAATCTAGATGTACGTTGATAGCTTTCCTAGAGTTGCTGAAGTCGGTCTACAAGTTGCAAGTACTCTTTTAAGAGCTAATGTCTAATATGCATCTATCATTAATTTGGATGTAGAGGAAGATACATAATTGCCAAGGATATCAAGGGACCTATAATTGCTGCCTAGGTACTTTTTAAGTTTTTGAGATGAGGCGACGTGTCATTAGTGATGATAGTCCTGGTGCTTCTGATGTGGCAAAATACTAAGAGTCCTGTTTTGGTTGTTGATCTTTGTATTAATAATGAGCATGAGGGTTTTCTCAGTCTAGAGGAAAATAAAATTTTGATGCTGCCCATCAACGACTGAAATATTTATTTTATATAGCTAAATACTGTTCAATGCCTTCTTTTCTTATCAAAACTTTTAGTGACAGGTGGTCCTTTGAGGCTGGAACTAAGCTTTAGGTGATATGCTTTATGCTTTATAGTTCTTAAACTGATATGCTCTTTGAAGCTGATCTGTAATCATGCATTGGTATTTTATAGTACTCATTTGGAAGACACAAACTTAATAAACTTGTTTGAATACATAAAAAACAAAATTAGGATGATCATTTAGAACCAACTTATGTCTGTTCGTCAATCCCTTGGAAATCAAGCTTTCCTTGCACAACAACAAAAACGTGCACAAAAACTTGTTTTCTGAATTTGTATCTTTAATATTAAAGGGCTTTGAATGTTCACTTTAACCACTGCTATTGAATTGTGTTTACCTTTATGTACAAGCTATGTTCCACAGCCAGGGGATGCATTTCCAGGATGTTTCCTACAGGGCCAAAAATAGGGAACGGCAGTAAGTATATATATATATATATATATAACTTTTAATGACAACATTTATGGTGAAATCAGAAAATTTCTTGTCTGAGACACAAAATAATCCCACAACTCCAACACTTTAATGCATGCATGAAACATACAATCAATTCAGTGCCAGCTTAGAGCCATTAGTTAATGTCAAAGCCCACTTGGATTTGTTTTTTCTTTGCTGTCTTAAGAAAAACATTGATTTGTGTTGGTTTTAAAAATGTTCCACAGTGTTTTGGGGATGGGAACGGGGGGCGGCAGGGGACACGTTTTCGGGACGTTTCCTAGAGGGCCAAAAATAGGGGACATGTCCCCGTAACATAGCATCTTTCACCCATGTGCACCATCAAAATCCTAGCCTAGAAGACTTTTCTAGATGGGTTATGTTAAAGATCTGCCCTTTGGAAATAGAAGAGGCCTTCAAATTTAATCATTGATTCCCATATCTTGTGGAGATTCAAGACAAACAAAAAGTCACGTAAAAAAAGATGCACAACAATCCTTATAAAGCAACTAATCTATCCTACAACTATTGCCAACTCTCCTATATTTATTTTAAATATATTGCAACAGTGAGGACTTCAAGCATGTATATTTTTTCAAGTATTTCCTCGACATAAAGCCCTAGTGTCCTCTAATGGGAATTTGCTAAGATGAACAAAATGAGAATTATAATTCTAAATAGTAAATACATACACATTTATTATGCCAATATTTTGTTGTCACTGATATCTTTACAATAGAGAGAGAAGTTTTTAGATAACATCTAAAATTTGATTTTCTATACTTCAATGCCTAACAGAACTATTTGGCATAAACAGAACAAGGAAATTGAGTTTGGAATGGTGCCCTAGGAAATAAGTCTATTGGGTAGAAATTAAATATAGATATAAGACAACAATAATAGAGGTATAAAACACAAGAAATCAAACGCTCTTAGTTACAGAATCACAGATCAAAGCTATGACTGTTAAAATGAAAAACAACTCTATTTTCAGAGTTTTTCAAGTTATGTGATCTGCATTCCTTTGCCACACTTGCTTCCAAACTTTGTGGTCCACATACCATAACGCCAACATCTACATTTTTCCACTGCTCTGAAACTTTTCCAAATATTTCTGCATTCAAAATAGCATGAGTAATTAGAGCTTTCAGGAGATCAGTAATTCCTTGCAATTTCACATTATATATAAATAATGAACTATCAGAAATAAATGATTTTTCTCGTCTGTCTCAAAAAAGTTTAGATACATTTTTGTTTTTATTCATTTTATTTTTTGTTCTGAAACTGGATTTTATGACATAATGAATGTTTTGAAGTTGCTTTACAACATCCTTTATGTTTAAAGCACGCAGAGCAAGAATTCTTTCTCATTGTTTTTTAATTCCACATAGATAATCCCTCCTATTGCTATGTTTTTATAAATATAAAACAAAATGGCAGCAGGGACCTGATGAAAAACAGACTTAGGAGAGGTGGAGTATAAGAAACAGTCCTGCAATGACCACACACACATATATATATGTATATATAAGATTTTTTAAGCCCGAGGCAGCCCTACAACAGCCTCAAATGGTTCCGAAACTGCCAAGTAATACAAAAAGTAGCCAAGAAAGACAAAATATGAAAAGTAAGAAATGACTCAAATTGAGTCAATTTACTGCAGAAACACAACCATCTGACGGGAAAAAATGCAAAGCAGAGTCTCAAGAAAAGCATTTGAATTTCAGCTCCTGGGAGCAGAATTTAAAGGTTGCAAGGAGAATGAACAAAAAAATCTTTTCTTTTTTATTTTGAGCTGGTGAGACCTGAGGATTTACACCATAGATGAAAAACTTGCAGAGTACTCAGCGAGTTTTCAAAAACTCGCGGGTTTTTAGGCAGTTTTTTTGCTCTACAAGTTTTTCCACCAAAAACTCACAGTGAAAACTCACCAAGTTTTTGGGAAAAATTCACCGAGTTATTGGCTAGATTTTCCCAAAAACTTGGCAATTTTGTGGCAAAAACTTGGCTTCATAAAGAAAATGGGAAAGATGTGTCAAAAAATAATCTAAAGAACTTTTTCGGGGGCAATGATCTTAATTTGTTGGAGCCAAGAAAATAAGTGCCCTCTTCAATGAAAGGAAGGGATGGAAAGCCTACAGTGGAGCAATGGTAGGACTATTACAGCATGAATGTTTCAAGTACTTGTGTTCTAGTTTTCCTTCTATGTAAAGTTAAACCCATGCAAAATAATGAGAGAGGATGTATTAACAATTATAAAGCAGCAAGAGGCACATATTTTCTCTTCAATGCATAATTTCTTCACTCTATCAAATGGTCAAGCATTAAAGTACCATAATAATATAGAAATCCATAGGTAGGAGGTGTGTTACACCATGATATCAAACTGCTGAAATTAATCTTGACAAGAAAAATGGTGTAGAGAGAACAGCTGTTCATGCCATATTACACAACAAAAGTTGATATGTTGATTATTCTATGTATGAGAAGAGAACCAAGAGTTGAGCAGGGTTCAATACATGTGAGAGTACATGGAAATTAAGGGACCTTTTATTTTCTGAAACTGAAGACTTTCAGATGTAACTTTCAACACAAGTATTTAAATAAATGAACTGACTAGAACAAGTCACATAATAAAATAGTTCATTTATTTAATAGACATGACTGTGTGCAAGTTAACAAATTTTTTTGTTTTGCACTTAAAATCTACTCTGGTAGACGTTATAAATTTAAAATACAGACCTTCCAATTTATATAAATGCCTGAAATTAAAGATGTAGCTTGAAAGATACTATTACCTAAAATAAAATAAAAAAGTGTGTTGTGGTTCAAAATGAGCACCAACCCACCTGTCAACAAAAGGGTGCGCCTCTACTATGTCCTTTCCCTCAGAGTTTTAGCGATCCATGATAATTAAGTTCTTGTGGAATCCAAGAATGTAATTAGTTTTTGAAGAATAAACAAAGAATGATCTCTCTGTGTGTGTGAGTGTGTGTGTGTGTGTTGTAATGTCCCCTTTCGCCTAGCACACCAATAAATAAATAAATAATAATGCTAGCCGATTATTTATTCTCCCCGTAGGCTAAAGCATTAAATTAATAAAGGAGATAAGGTAATAATTAAATTTATGGACCAAAAAGCTATAGTTATTGTCAAAATGAATTTAATAATTCATTTGCAATCATTAAATGGGCCCACTTAAGTCATGACTTAATTATTACTAGGCGAATTCCCCATGGTGATTAATTAAATCATTAAAGAGGCAAATAATATCATTTAAACGCCTAAGTCGAGCCCTTGGAGAAATTCAATGCTTTTCTATAGGAAATCGATGGAATTGGTTTTGGGTATTCATTCTATCTATCAGTTTGGTTATGATTTTTCTCTCTGCAAGGAGTGATTTCAGTCCTTCAGGACGCAACCCCTGAAATTTGTATGCTTGGACGAAAACCCAAGCAAATCGAGTACTTTTTTCAATTAGCATTCAGCTGCACATCTCAGAGGCAGCCGCTGCAGGCATTGGAACCAGTTCTCAACCTTATTTGTGCAGAAGTTTTACCAAGCAGCCTCAAATTTTTTATTGGCCAAGAAGAAATTGTTGTTTGTACTGCAACTACTGAGAATAGCAACAAAAGAAGGGTTTCGTCGCCTCAAATATTAAATCGCAGGTCTGCATTAATTTGAGTTAGTCTTCCCAATCAGAGATCAGGTTAGTGACTGACAATTTCAAACCTGGAGCTAGCATTTGCATGCATAGAATGTGAACTTAATTTCCAAATTTTCAGTAAAAGTATATTGTTGTTGATAGTCTCTACAATTTTATTTCCATCTATATTTTTGTGGGTTTATTTGACATAAATCGAACCAATATTGTTGTGAGACAATTCATTTTAACAAACACCATATATATTGCAATAAATTTCATAAAATCATAGGAAGGGATATTTTTGTGGTATCAGAGCTGGTGATCTTGCTAGCCTGTTAGGGTTTTGCAGTTGCATGTGTGTCGGATGTTATTGCATGGCAATTTGGTGAATACCCAGATGATTGCATGTCAATTTGGGAGTAGTTTATGAAGAGGTTTACCATCGCATGCTATTTCCGAGCAATCCTGGTTAGTGGATTTGCATTGCATGTCAACTTGGTGGATACCCAGATGGTTGTATGTCACTTTTGATCAGTTTGTGAAAGTGGGTTATTGCATGTCAATTTGAATTGACTCTATGCACCATAGAGGGGTAGGACCACACAAATATTAGACCAAAAGTAGGTCAGGACAACAGTAAGGAGCTGAAATTAACCCAGCTGAAACAGAGATGGATGAAAGAAGAGGTGAAAGCCCGCCTAGGGACTTAAACAATCATCTCAATGATTTTCTAACCACCTTTGCACAGCAGCAGCAGCAAATGCTACAACAGTTTCAGGATCGTATGATTACAGCCATGGGCCAAATGAAAGTGAAACATGCAAGATCGAGAAGATCAAGTAGTGATCACAACAAGAGTGATGTTGGACGTGGAAATCATGATAGAACAGCCTCTAATACTATCAGGACACCGAGCACACGATCAGATCAACCTCTTCGCCCTGTATTTTTGCCTAGACAAACTAAAGAAGAAGCAATTCCAAAGGTGGAGCAAGAGGAGACACATCACCGATGATGTTATGGTGACCTAGGATGAATACAAAGCTCTTCCACCTGATGTAAGACAACTAATGAATCTGAATCAATTTATGAATCAGCGGAAAGACAAGGCTAGACACTATATGGAAAGGTAAGACAAGAGACCCAGAAGGCAATGGCACTCAACTGGTGGAATATAAGGATGCATTAAACAAAGTTTCTCTACCAACTTTTGATGAAAGCAGAAAGTTAACAGCCAAATCATGGGTACATAAATTAGATACATTCTTAGCTCTCAAACCCATTGAGGAAGATAAGGCTATAGAGTTTTCTATGATGCACTTGGAGAGAGTGTCGTATGACTCGTGGTACCATGGATTAGTATCCCAAGATCGCGTCATGATACACTCCTATGAAGAATTTGTTAATAAGTTGATTACTCGTTTTGACAAGAAAGATATTGAAGTCTATTACAAGGAATTGGCTCAGCTGAAATAGGTGGGACACGTGGAATCATACATTAATGAGTTCAAGAAGATTTCAATTACAATTCCAGATATGTCAAAAAGGAGAGTCACGGTGCTTTTTGTACAAGGATTGAGTGACAAATTGAAGGGATTGGTGAAGGCTCATAGGCCTAATACACTAGATGGTGCCATTGGGTTAGCTCTTGATCTTGAGGTCACACCTTCTCAACCACACAAGAACTTCGAGAATCAGAAATCAAACCATGAATCAAATGTGAAGGCTCCTAATCAGCCTAAGGTCAATTCTCCTAAGGTTGTAAAAGAGTCAAGAAATGAGTTAAGAATAAGGAACCTTTGTTTTTCTTGCAAAGAACCTTGGGAACTAGGACATAGGTTTCTTGGTAAGGTTAAGGCATATCTTATTGAGGTGATTTCTGATGTGGAAAACAACGAGGATAGTGAGCATGATGACAAGGCACAAGGTACACTTGTGTCTCTATCTAGCGGTTTTGTTGTGAGGTTTTCACACCATCGCCCCATTGCCAATGGGGACCCCCTCTTTTTGCTTTGATAGGTTTAGTTGGTAGAATATGTTGGCAGTAATTTCGAGTTTTGCAAGTCTCTTGAAATTGAGATATTGAGAAAAAACTGAAAAATGGTGAATTTGGCTAACTATGAGAGTGAGAGCAATGGTCAAATGTTTGGGTTTGAACTAATCAAGGGCATTAAGAGGATACCAAGGCTTGGTTTAAAAAAATAATTACTTAGTTGGCTAACAAGGTTGGCTCATCATGCTAGATCAACTAGTGGAATCCACCTTGTCATGCGTCAAACCCTGCCACATGAAAGAGTGGAATCACCTCTTCATGTGGCAACCAGCCAGATCAACTAGTGGAATCCACTTCCCCAAGTGGCAAACTTTCAAGCATCAAAGTCCACATATAACTTTGTCTTGCAAAATTGTTTAAGTTGAATTGCCATAAAGAAAAAATGAGAGTCAATATCTTATTTAATTCTTTAATGTGATTTCAAATGCCCCATCAAAGAGTGGAATCCACCGCTTCATGTGGCAACTTGACCAATGGAAGAGTGGAACCCACCTCTTCATGTGGCAACCTGACAGATCAAAGAGTGGAACCCACTCTCTCATGTGGGAATTGTATCTAATGCCATTTATTGGAAAATGAGACCAACGGGGATCGATTTGAATATAGAGGCTACGAGTTAATGAAATAAGGAAATGATTTGAAATGGAGGAATGGATTTAATCATAAGGGGTCCAAAATCAATCATGGGGCCATAAGGCCGATCGAACAAGCATTGAATCCAATCACCATAAGCCTTAATTTCAAACGTGTGACCCTCAAAGCATACATCTGGCCCCATTTTGTAAGTATGGGCTTAAGTTCGAATATGCAGTCCCACTAAACCAAACGTATAGGCCTTAATGTGGCCCTAATTCCCAGCGTGTGGACTCAAATTTCTAGAGAACAGGCCTAAATCTGCCCTTAAACTCGATAAGATAAGCCTATAGATCAAACATGTGAGCCTATGATGCTCAACATGTGGGATTTAATTCAAACATATGGCCTACAATTCAATAGGTCTGGGCCTAAATCTGGGCGTAGACACAATAGGGCAGGCCCTCATTGATAACGCGTGGGTCTAAATTAATCATTAGGCCTCTAAATTCAAATGTATGGGCCTAAATCAGACCCCTTAATCCAAACGTTTGGCCTTGAAATCAAATGCAAGGCCTTAATTTCTGACATGTGGACTAAGATTAATAACATGTGGCCTAATTACCAAACACCTAGACTGAAATCCAATGACTTGAGCCTCAAATCTGGACTGTGAGGCCCTAAAACTGATAGAATGGCCCCAAAATTTAATAATCTAGGCCTCATTTCCAAATGTATGGCTTTGTAAATCAAGTATATGGCTCCTTGATCCAAACATGTATGGCTACTTTGATCGAGAGGTGAATCCATTAATGCATATAGGGCTGTGTATTTAAAACATATGGCCTTAATTTAATTACAAGACCTCGAACTTAACCATGAGAAGGCTCAAATTTAATAAGTAATTACATCAACCTAAGCATCAAAAGGGGGTTTGATCCAAATACAAGTTGGCTTAATTTGAAAATTGATATCATATAGGTGATCAAAAATCAATAATTGGGGCTTAGCATTAAATGCAAAGGCATCAATTTTCAATATGGCCATTAATGTTTAAGGGTTCGAATTCAATTTCTGTAGCCAAGTCAGCCTACGAGGAGAAAAACCAATTTGAGAAGCAAAAAGTATACAAGCTTGGGTGCTGAACAGCATCCAAACTTAAAGAAATCATTTTGAAAACATGTTTGCAGGATATTACAGAGCAATTTGATCCATACAAGAGGCAAAGTGAAGGAGTCTTTCATCATTTTGGTGGAAGAAAAATGCAGAGGGGCTGATAGAAGACAATTTCCCTCAATTTTCATGCAGATTACAAGCGAAGGAAACTAGTTTCAGGGATTACCAGTGGCAGTCATACGGATTTCATTCACTTCAAACACATTTCAGACTTGAAATAAGCCCAGATCAGCCAATTACATCAAGTTACATCTTTGGGCAGCACTGGTACATCAAAGGGCCAGGGTTTTAAACCTATTTCATAGATTTACAACCTTGTATCAGTCAGAGATCTGAAGGTTACAGTCATATATTTCTTATCACAGCAAGGTAATATCATTGTGGGAATGCTTATATGACATCTCATGTTACAAACTCATGGTTGTGAACAAGTTTTAAAAGGTTTTCTTTATGATCGGCAGTCTGAAAATACTTGTTATTTGATTTATAATCAGATCTTTAGAGTTGGTTCTTGCAGCATCATGGAAACTTACTAGGATAGGAACTTGGCTTTGATATTGTCTCCAATTATGCTACAAGTTTGATGAGAAGAAGTTAGCCAAAATCGGATTAAGGTTATGTGTGGCAGGTTGTGCATCATGGCTGGAGATGGAGATGGTGAAAATCCCAAGTCCAAAACTAAAGCTAAAGCGAACAAGGATGGAAGGAGTTCGAGGGCCAAAGTGACAAGAGCTAAGGACGGGACAAATGCAAGTACAACATAAGGACTTCAAGCTGAAAGGATGAGCAAGAAGATATTTGAGGTTGAAGGTCACAATGAGATTGCAAACCCGAAGACAAGATCCACACCTGAGGGATTCAAAGAGCAAAGAACAAGGGAAATGAAAAAGTCAGCAATTAGAAGATTATCAAAACTTAAATTTCCCTTGGAAATCCAAGTTCAATTGGATGGCCCAACTACCTGCTACACTCACATCATTTCCAGAAGTACAAGATCAAGGTCTATACATCAAGGAGTCAAGAATGCAAGAACAAGCCAAGGCAAAGAGAAGTTTTTTAAAAGTAGAAGAAGTTTATGAAAAGGAAACAACTTGGGCATCCAAAATCGATCCAAGGCTTGATAATGTTGAGTATCAAGAGATATTTCCTCATCATCAAGGGGTATTTATCAAGTCTATGAGACAAACATGTTGAGGTGGCACCCCTTCACCTTCAACCAGCCAGAATGAACCAAGTGTTCCAATGGAGGAGCTTCATCATATCATGTCTAGATTCATTGAATATGCCAAGAAAGAAAAGGATAAGGGAAAGAATATTCTCAAGGACTTGCTATGAATACAAATTACACCTTCTGGATGGTTTATTAAATAGAGTCTGCTTCTACAAGTTTTCTTCTCCTACAAGCTTCTACCTAACCTCTCTTCTTATTGGCCCAAAAACATTGTAATTTTTTTATTGGCTCATTGATTGGTGCCCTTTATCTAGTGGTTATACCTAACCTATTTCCTTATTGGCTCTTAGAAGCAATGCAATTTTCCTATTAGCCCACATGATAGTGCTTTAATATAATTGGGCAAGCATTTAATGCTTGTAGCTATTAGGTAGATTAGGGCTTTGGTGGCATAATCTTGGCCCTTGATTTCAAATCAATCAGAGCCACTCATTGTACTGGGAACTACTATAAAAGGCCAAGGCCTTCTCATTTGTAACTCATTAAAGATAGGGTAGGGTAGAGAGAGACGTGGAGAAATTGTTGCTATAATACTACCAAAACTATTCCTTCTTCATTGTTGGTTTTCATGGTGAATGTTGTAACGTTTGGAATATTGCATAGTTTCTACATTTCCTCACTTGGAGTAGGATTTTATTTCATGTTAAGTAGAAGTAAAAGTAGAAGTAGATGAATGGAAGATATTGTTGAATGGTGATTAATGATAGAGCTAGTGTCCATACCTTTTGATACTTACTGATTGTGAGTAGCAGTGCAAGGTTAGTCTAGGCCTAAATTGCAAGTGTTAAACTTCTATTGGAAGTGATTAGTTAGATTGTGCGTTCATAGGCTATTTGAATGAGTATTGACAATGTGAAAACCATCCCGCATCCTTAGAAGATAGCACCCTCCTATGCCTAGTTGACATGTCAAAGCAAGGACTGGTTAGACACTCACCCCATCATCAACATTGTCTTACATTCTTAGAGTTAGATTAGCCCTCTCAACCTTTATCCTTTGTAGTTTGTTTAGTTGGAAGTAGTTAGAAGAAGTTGAAGTAGTTGATATCCATTGATTGAACAATGTAAGTCCCTTTGTGATAACTAGCACATCACTTATTACTACCAAGTGAGTATCCATCTTTTGAAGGAACCTTGAAGTCGCCTTAATGATCTTTCTTTGCAATCTTTGGCATATAAGGTGTCTTTGTTCAAGAGAGGGTTGAAGAATTGGTAATCCATTCAAAATATTAAGTATTCAGTTCTGCATGTTGTAGTGGAATAAAACTCACATCAACAGATTCTAGAGATTTCGTACTAGAAGGGATTATCAAAGGACATGGAGTTATGTGTTTGAAGAATAGCAGTGCTACACATAACTTTATTGATGAGGACTTCGTAATCAAGGAAGGACTACAAGTAGAGGACTTTCCTGAATTCAACGTCATGTCAGCAAATGGATCCAAAATCAGTTGCACAAGAAGAATACCAAGGTTGGGTGTACAATTAGATGATTATACATTTGATGACGAGTACTATGTGGTTGGTATATGTGGGACCAAAATAGTACTGGCAGTCCCATGGTTGAAGTACCTTGGAAGACACATCTAGGATTTCAACAACATGGAGCTAGAGGTTACTCATGGAGGTAAACAAATTGTGTTGAAGGCTACCAAAAATGATAAATCAAAGGTTGTGGCAGCCAAGTGTATGCAAGCTAATGCAGTCAAGGACAGAGGGAACTCAAAGAGATCTGTCCAATCCTTACAACAAGAGTCACACAACAGAAACAAGGAGAAAATGAGAGTAATGCAAGATCAACCTTCACATTATTAGAAAATCAATTAATGGATCTGCAACATGCAGTCTTACATTCCAGGCACACAAACCTGATTACAGATTGAATGATGAGGATCTACCATGCTAACCTTCTAGAGGTTATCTATCTATCTATGAACTGCCAAACTAGAGATCAATTACATCAATATATAGATGTTTGCAATGCAAACAAGTCGGCCAAGATCGATCACATTCTCCAAGGTAGGAAAACGTAATACCAAAAATAGGTCAGGACCCAAATCATAATAATCTCCCTCAAATAGATGAACCATGACGTGCGATCCTCAAGATGCGTCGGCCACAACCCCATGAACATAGAATGCTACACCAAGAAGGTGCACAATCCAAGTAAAAGGTTTGCAAGATCGGAAAACTCCATCAGGCTGTGAAACGTGAAGAACAAATAGGTCCAGGTCAAAATCCAAGAAATCTCCATCCAGAAGAAATAGATCGAGGTGCGAACCTAGACAATGATCAAACACAATGTGAAGAACATGCCACAAGGTGCACAACTTAAGATAAGCTAAATAGAAGGAACGCCACTGAAAACGCAGAGAATGGCAAAAAGGAACAACTGCAAATAGAAATATTTTTTGGTTGATGCAAGATTGCCCAAGATGCTCCTGCATCAGACACCTGAGGTTATTGAAAAGTGAGCCTCTCACTTTGTTGGGGCTAAAGGAAAACAAAGATGATTAACCTCTGCTTGAGAAATCCATTAAGAATCTTCTACTGGTCGATCCTTCCACTTCACAAGATATTATTTATACTGTTTACTTCATATGCATTCCCTGAAACAAATTTCTTCAAGATCCTACACGGTCAAAACTTTTTCATTTTCAACTTACTGTATGTTCCAATAGGAAATCTACCCTTCTTCAAATACACCATCACTTCCTAATGTCTTATCTTCACATCTACTCTCTCCTTGTACTTCTGATTCATATCGTCCAAATGCTCTTTCACTTGATCATGTAATGACTTCATGTGGTCTGCAAATATCTTTGCTTCTACACTTCTCTTAACTTCATGACTGATATCTCTCAACTCTTGTACTCCTTTAGGATTCATTCCAGTAACTATCTCAAATGGTGTCTTCCCTGTACTCCTATTCACTGAATTATTATGTGCAAACTCTGTTTGTGCTAGAACTAAATCCTCATTTCCAGTCTTCTCTCCAACCAAACACCTTAACAAATTACACAAACTTTTGTTTACTACCTCTGTATGTGCATCTATTTTTGGATGAAATGTAGAACTAAACTTCAAATCAGTATTCATCTTCTTCCAAAGTGTTCTCCAAAGGTAACCAACAAAGTTACTATCTCTGTCTGAAACTATGCTTTTAGGTAATCCATGTAATCTCACAACTTCTCTGAAAAATAAGTCAGCTACATGTATTACATCTGTAGTCTTCTTACAAGGTATGAAATGAACCATATTAGAAAATCTATCCACTACCACAAATATAGAATCATTACCTCTTTGTGTCTTCGGTAATAATGTCTTCCCAAGGTTTCTCTGGTACTATCAAAGGCGTACACAATCCAGTATTCTGACTTCTTCCCTTTGCAATTTGACAAATTCTACAACTCTGAATAAATCTTCTGACATCCTTATGAATCTGAGGCCAAAAGTAATTCTCACTCACCACAGCCACTATCTTATCAATACCAAAGTGTCCAGCTAATCCTCCACAATGTTTTTCCTTAATTAGATTATCCCTCATAGAACTTCTAGGTATACACAACTGAACTCCTCTAAATAACATACCTTCCTGAATGAAATAATCCAACCATTTGCTTCGGTCTACAACAAGTTCTTTGCAAGCTTTCTAAGGTTTGGCAAAATCAAGGTCTTCCTCATACAAAGTCTTCAACTCATCAAATCCCAACACCTCAACTCTCATCTTTGTCAGTAAATTCCTTCTCCTACTCAAAGCATCAACAACTTTATTTGATTTACCACTCCTATGATTCAACACAAAAGTATAACTCTGCAAGAATTCCACCCATCTCATATGTCTGTGATTCAACTTACCTTGACTGTTAAATATTGCAATGTTTGATGATTGGTATACAACACAAACTCCTTCGACAATAGGTAATGTCTCCACTTCTTCAAAGCTTGAATTATGGCATAGAACTCTTGATCATAAACTGAATATCTTCTCTTTGCATCATTCAACTTCTCACTGAAAATAGCAATCGGTCTTCCTTCTTGAGTTAACATTGCTCCAATTGCACTTCCACTTGCATCACAGTCCATTTGAAATACTTTATTGAAATCAGGTAAAGCTAACACAGGTTGTTCAGTCACTTTTTGTTTCAACAATTCAAAACTCTTATTTGCTCCATGTGACCATTTGAATTCTTTTCTATCACCTCTCATAGTTTCAGTCATAGGACCACAAACCAAACTGAAATTCCTGATGAACTTTCGGTAAAAACTAGTCAATCCATGAAATGATCTTACCTCTCCAACACTCTCAGGTGTAGGCCAATCAACAATTGCTTTAACCTTCTCAGGATGCATCTTCAATCCATCAGCAGATATCACAAATCCTAAATACACTATCTCTTCCTTCATGAAAGAACACTTCTTGATAATAATCAATAACTTCTCTTCTCTTAATCTCAGTAACACTTGTCTCAGATGTAACAAATGATCTTCCTTATCCTCGCTGAAAATCAGAATATCATCTAGATAAACAATCACAAACTTACCCTAAAAATTTCTTCAATACCTCATTCATCAATCTCATAAAAGTACTTGGTGCATTAGTCAATCCAAAAGGCATTACCAACCACTCATACAATCCTTCATTTGTCTTGAATGCAGTCTTCTAGTCATCCCCTTCTCTAATTCTGATCTGATGGTACCCACTCTTCAAATCTATCTTTGTAAAATATCTAGCTCCACTCAAACAATCCATTATATCATCCACCCTAGGCAAAGAAAACCTATACTTCACTGTGATCCTATTAATGGCAATAGAATCAGTACACATTCTCCATTCTCCATTTTTCTAAGGTGCTAATACTGCAGGCACTGCACAAGAACTCAAACTTTCTCTGCTCAAACCTTTCTTCAACAATTCTTGAACTTGTCTATTCAACTCTTCATTCTCTGCAGGTGTCATTCGGTGTGCTGCTTTATTTGGCAAACTAGCTCCAGGGATTAGATCCATACAATGATTGATACTTCTCACAGGTGGTAATCCATCAGGCACATTAGCTGAGATTATATCTTCATACTCTGTCAACAATTCTTTTATTTCCTTAGGTTCTTCGAATTCCAAATCAGACTTCTTCGGAATCAAAGCACAATACATACTATCACTTTTCACACCATCCAAGAATTTCCTTCCTTCAACCAAACAAACTCTAACACCGGTACAATTCTCATTCTGAGCAGTCTCTATCAAAGGCAACAACACTTTATTATCTCATTTGCGACAATAGTATACTTATTATTTCTTCCATCATGCATAGCTTGTCTATCACACTGCCATGGTCTACCCAACAAGATATGACACACATCCATAGGCATAATATCACTAAGAACTTCATCATGATAAGATCCTATCTTTAATTTTACTAGGCATTGTTCACTTACCAGTACCTTATGATTATCCTTTATCCATGCAATCTAATAAGGATTTGGATGTTTCAACCTCTGCAACTTCAATTTGTTCACCAACTCCTCGGAAGCTAAATTATTTGAACTACCACTGTCAATGATTACTTTGCAACATTTTCCTTCAACTTTGCATCTTGTCTTGAACAAACTCCTCAACAACAGGTCTTGATCTGTCTCTTCATGACAAAGGGCTCTCCTTACCATTAGGGCTTCTCCATCTTCAGGTTTATTCAATGGTTTGCTAGGTTCCTCTTCAACAAAAGCATTTCCTCCATTGTCCTCAATCCTCTTGTTTGAATTTCCTTGAGTACATTCAAAGGCTCAGTGTCCTTCACCACCACACTTGAAACAAGTTCCTCTAAACACTCTTTTGTCATCTCTCCTGTAAGTTTGTAATTACTTGATCCACTAGCTCTATGGAAATTTGCGCCATCCCTTCAGTATGAACTCTCTTTTTTGAACTCTGCTTTCCTTTGTTCTGATCTGAATAAGATTTCCACCACCAGCAAATGTTCTTCCTCTCTGAAATCTTCCACCTTTTCCTCTTTGTCTATGTTCATGTCTTTTGTTCAATTTCTCCTCAGCTTTTAGGGCATATCGGTAAGCTTCCTCTAAACTTTGTAATTTAACCAAACTAATCTCATCTTGAATAGATATCCTGAAACCATTAAGATACCTTGCAGCTCTCTCAACATCATCATTTGTATGACCAGATTTGATATCCAACCTATAAAATTCTTCAGTATACTCCTTCACACTAAGATCCTTTTGTTTTAGGTTTTGCAATTTTCTATACAAACTTACTTGATAATCAGCAGGTAAGAACTTAGCCTTCAATTTATTCACCATCTTATCCCATGATTTGATCTTTTCTTTGCCTCTTCTTTGTCTATCACTCTGCAAATGTTCCCACCATAAAGATGCATGTCCTCTCAACTTTGTGGAAGCATATTTCACCTTTTTATCTTCATCAGTACCCTCATAATCTAAGTATTTCTCCATCTCTATGATCCAATCAAGCAATTCATCTAAATCCAACTTGTCATTAGAATCAAGTGGATTGAAATGTGGTCTTGCATTAACCCTAGTTAGGGATTTTATAAACCTATCATCTCCTTGTTCAAGTTTAGGTTCAGTTTGCGCTTCGCCTCCTTCAGCTACTTCTTCATTTGTTTCTTCCTCATCACTTACATCTTCAATATGTCGACCACTTCTCTGGACCCTTTCAACAGCTTCCAGTCTAGCTAGAATTTGTCTCAACATATCCATCAAAGCTGGATCTACATCTCTCCTTCCACCTCTAGCATTTCCTCTTCCAGCCATCTTCGCGCAAGTCTTCTGCAATTGTGGGTCAAATCCTCACTCTGCCACCCCACAACAAATCAATTCAAGACTTCACAAGCTCAGGAACCACGATCTGCTACAATAGAATTGGAAACTTGCTTTGATACTACTTAATGCAGTTAAGGACGGAGGGAACTCAAAGAGATCTATTCAACCTTGCAGCAAGAGTCACACAACGGAAACAACAAGGAACAAATGAGAGTAATGCAAGATCCGCCTTCGCATTATCAAAAAAATCAATTACAACGGATCTGCAACATGAAGTCTTACATTCCAAGCACACAGGCCGATTACATATTGAATTATGAGGATCTACAATGCTAACCTCCCAGAGTTTATCTATCTATCTATGAAATAACTACTAGAGATCAATTACATCAATATATAGACGTACGCAACGCAAACAAGTCGGACGAGATCGACCACACTCTCCAAGGTAGGAAAATGTAATACCAAAAATAGGTCAGGACCCAAATCATAAGGATCTCCCTCAAATAGATGAACCATGACATGCAATCCTCAAGATGCGTCGGCCACAACCCCACGAACATAGAATGATACGCCAAGAAAGTAAGCAATCTAAGGAAAAGGTTCGCAAGATCGGAAAACTCCATTAGGGCATGAAACGTGAAGAACAAATAGGTCTGAGCCAAAATCCAAGAAATCTCCATCCAGAAGAAACGGATCAAGGTGCGATTCCAAACGATGATCAAACAAAATGTGAAGAACATGCCACGACGTGCACAATTTAAGATAAGCCAAATCGAAGTAACGCCACTGAAAACACAAAGATTGGCAAATAGTAACAACTACAAACAAAAATATTTTTTGGTTGATGCAAGATTCCCAAAGAACCCAAGCTGCTCCTGCATCACAAGCTTAACTTGATGAAAATACCATTGGGAGGCATAGGGATGAATCAGATTATCCCAAGTGTGACAACAATAACAAATCTCTTTATATTCATGATATGGCAGCCTTGGTGCACAGTGCTACAAGTGATATAAAGTCTTTAGGTGATAATACTTCATGCTTAGCAATGGGATGTAATAAAGGTATACATTCAGAAAATTCATTCGTGACAGGAGAAATGCACTGTCATTTGATAATTGTAGGGAATACATCTCTTAAACCTGTCCATGATGAAGCCAATATACTTGACATTGCTGTTTTAGATTCATCTGACTTTATGGATACTCATGTGGGATCATATATAATCATTGTTCTTCATGGAGAAGGGCCTAGAAATGTTGTTATTGGCTTGCAGCTGGCTAATCATACTTGGGATGTTGGTTTTTGTTTACGGACAACGGATGTTTGGTCAAATTTGGGTTACTTGATGAGATACTACTTCACCCTATACGACAAAAGTTTAACATTTTTGTGTGGGATCTGGGTATTGATTTGTTGGATGCCTTGTCATGCAGGCGCCCTATTGCGTTGCTTCATGATTTGTGGTGTTTGGACAATTATATCAAAGTGGAGCGGCATATTGTTTTGCAATTGCTAGAGAACCAGCAATCCCGGGAAGGGAGGACTATAATGTCACCTTTCCCGAGCACACCAATAAATAAATAAAAAATAATGCTAGCCAATTATTTATTCTCACCATAGGCTAAAGCATTAAATTAATAAAGGGGATAAGGTGATAATTAAATTTATGGGCCAAAAAGCTATAGTTATTGTCAAAATGAATTTAATAATTCATTTGCAATCATTAAATGGGGCCACTTAAGTCATGACTTAATTATTACTAGGTGAATTCCCCATGGTGGTCAATTAAATCATTAAAGAGGCAAATAATATCATTTAAATGCCTAAGTCAAGCCCATGGAGAAATTCAATGCTTTTTGGAGGTTCAATAATAAATCAATGGAATTGATTTCGGGCATTTATTCTATCAGCTTGGTTATGATTTTTCTCTCTGAAAGGAGTGGTTTCAGTTCTTAGTATGCAACCCCTGAAATCTGCGTGCTTGGATGAAAACCCAAGCAAATCGAGTGCTTTTTCAATTGGCCTTCAGCCGTACATCTCAGAGGCAGCCGCTGCAGGCGTTGGGACCAATTCTCAACCTTATTTGCGCAGAAGTTTTACTAAGCAGCCTCAGACTTTTTGATTGGCCAAGAAGAAATCGCTGTTTCTACTGTAACTACTCAGAATCGCAGCAAAAGGGTTTCGCCGCCTCAAATATTAAATCACAGGTCTGCATTAATTTGAGTTAGTCTTCCCAATCAGAGATCAGGTTAGTGACTGACAATTTCAAACCTGGAGCCATAGTTGCAGCACTCACCGAGTGGCGAGTACTCGCCGAGTTTTCAGAGCCCGCAAGTTTTTCCGGGAAAAACTCACAACTCGGCCACTGCCGAGTTTATCTTAAAAACTCGCTATTCGGCGAGTTTTAATAAAAAAATCGGCTGCGTTTTTCTAGGCGCAGCTAAAGCCCGAAAACGGTTTTTTTTTGCTCATTTTATTGTTTGTTTTGCTTTGCTTTGCTGTTCATAAGGGAGAGTGATAAGTTATTGCCCTTGCTAGGTGATTTGAGCGGATTGAAGGTGGATTTCAACCGTTTTTTCAAGAAAAATCAAATTCACAGGTAGGTTTTTGAATTTGTTTTTTTATTTTTTAAAACCATTATATTCTTTTTTTGTTGTTTCTAAATGAATAAAAATCATTCCTAAGTAGTTAAGAAATGATTTTGTATTATTAGAAGAAGATTGAACACTAATTTTTACATGTTTTGTTGAATCTATCACTATTTAGCAAGTATTTATCACTATTTTTAATTTTTTTCAAACCCTAGCTTGTTTTAGCTTTTTTAAACTTTGAAAGTTTGAAATTTGAATGATGTGTAACCGTAGAGTCGTAGACACTAAACTCTACGCTAAAAGCCTTTAAATATTGGAAGTTTTAAAGTTGAATGTTTAACTAAAATATTTATTTTGTGTTTTTATTTTGTGTGTAGGGCAGCAGTTAAGCGTTAGCCATTAAATCAACATGGCAAGTTCACAAGAAGTGTGGCCACTTACACCATGCCCTTCTGGATATATAGGCACCCGGCCTAAAAACGCTAGAAATAAAACATGGAGATATGCCTATGAAAAATACGGAAGAGATAAAAAGATTTGTCAATTCCATACTTGCAGCCGGGGAAGAGAAAAAATTGCATAGGGAGAGGGAAAGATTGGCTGTGAGGGCAGCCATAGCTAAAACTCAAGGTGCTACT
>MU227423.1:1479535-1495696 GCA_018584345.1 Thuja plicata
GCAGCCTCCATTGTTTACAGAGGATGACATCGCAGATTTGGAGAGGCAGGCTATGGAGGAGGGTGGATTTGGTTTCACATTGGATGACATTGAGGAGTCAGATGAGGAGTCATTGCCAGTGCGAGGAACTACATCCAAGATGGAGGGCGAGCCACACCGGTCATCAAAGATACCGAGCGAGGAGACACAGTCACGCGGACGCCCAGTGTTGGGTTCTAGTTCTACTACTAGGACTAGGCCCTCTAGTGCCTCTCCCACATTTTCTAGTAGAGCTGGGAAGAGGAAGATTTAATTTTAATTTGTAATGATGTATTTACTTCTAGTTTTACAGTAACTCAAACTATTTAGTACTATTTTGCTTCTGCATTATGCATGAGAATGCGATTTTGTACCCACTTTGCGTTTATATATATCTAAACTCAACTTGTTTCTTTTGTGTTCTCATTAATTAACTCATTGGATGCATCTTCTCATTGAATTTTGCAAAAAAAATGCATTTCTAATTAAAATTATGCTGTTTTATAAGTTCCCGAGTTTTTTTCAAAAACTGGCCGATTTTTTTTTTTTTGGCCTTGGCGAGTTTTAGCTGAGTGAGAGTCTTGCAACTTTGCCTAGAGCTATCATTTGCATGCACAGAATGTGAACTTAAGTTCCAAATTTTCAGTAAAAGTATATTGCTGTTGATTGTCTCTAGTTCTACAATTGTATTTCCATCTATATTTTCGTGGGTTTATTTGACATAAATTGAACCAATATTGCTGTGAGACAATTCATTTAAACAAACACCATATATATTGCAATAAATTTCATAAAATCATAGGAAGGGATATTTCACTGGTACGTCAGATACGCCATATGGCATGCGTGTACAGCAAAAAAACATTTAGGGGGGCTGGGTATGTTTGGGAAATTTTCAGTAAAAGTATATTGCTGTTGATCGTCTCTAGTTCTACAATTGTATTTCTGTCTATATTTTTGTGGGTTTATTTGACATAAATTGAACCAATATTGCTGGGAGACAATTCATTTAAACAAACACCATATATGTTGCAATAAATTTCATAAAATCATAGGAAGGGATATTTCACTGGTACGTCAGATATGCCGTACGGTATGCAGGTGCAGCAAAAAAACATTTAGGGGGGTTGGGTATGTTTGGGTACTTCCATACAAAAACTTATAAAACAACATAAATATATACATATTTGCGACCTACAAAAAAATTAAATAGTATAATTATAATATTAATTATTTCATATACAATTTAATAAATTAATATTATAATAAGAAATAATATATATAAATTAAATGATTATATGTTATCATTATTATTATTATGCAATATTAATATATAACAATACAACACTAATAATTAATTTAAATTATTAAACTATAAATATAATCTATTGACAAAATATAATAATTATATATCACTAAATATTTATATTTATTAATTATAAAATAAAAAATATTAGGCTATTAGATTATTACTCTATTAGTATGTAGTTTTAACATAAATTTGATTATATATTATTATAATTGCATTAATAAATTAATATAATGTATTATAATTAACATTATTAAACATAACCATTTTAAAAAATAAATTATGAATTATATTTTAAACTTTTAACTTTAAAGAAAATATATAAACAATCGAAAGTTGAAATTGAAAATTAAAGCAGAAGAAAAATTTTAAGCCCGACAACAAAATTGAAACGGACATTTTTTTTCCCCGAACGGTAGTCCTTATGAATTAATGAGCCTAGCGTAACATGAACAGGTATTCCCCTCGGGCAAGGCTGGAGAAGGACAGACAATAGGAGGATACAATCTTAGAGGCACGGCAACACCTGGAGATGCAGTTTCAAATGGTGGATACAACTTCATTCTCTTTTTCTGTTTCTCCATTACAAATTGTCGAATGGGCTTCCTCCAAAATTGTGTTGGCCGGTACTGAAAAATTGTTTCAACATGAATGAAATCTGGATAAAAAACCAGCATAATTGTACTGGATTGGGGGATTTGATTAGTTATGGGTCAAAACGTTTCAACCAACAAAGATACCAATCTATACGATTTCATAGCGATTTGAGAAATACCTGAATTTGAAATGTACCATACCTCGAATCGGCAGATAAAGTGGGCAATTTGGCAACTTAGGTTAAAACCAGTTTCGTGGCTTGTACGACAGCCAATAAAATCTATCTCTAATAACCACCTCTAATTTTTTTGAAATTTATCAATTGAGTTGAAGCTACAATGCAATGTCCTTATCACTTTCTGATCACCCACTTCCTGAGATGGGAAACATGAGAGGGTACGGTTTATAGGACCCTACCAACTATCTACAATGCAGCAACTTGAAAGAAACATACTCGAGTACAATGGTGGCCAAAACTTCACTTCTTCAGTGGAGTGTGCTATACAAGAACTGAAAGGAAAACAATTTCATGCTTATTCAACGAAGTGTGCAATTACAATAAGCATAGACACTTCATGCTTATTTAGTGGAGTGCAATTAAAATGCACAAGCACTTCCTGCTTATTCATTGGAATGCAATCACAAAGCATAGGCACCTCTCACTTATGCACATGCACCTCTCTGTTGTTCAATGGAGTGCAATTACAAAGCACAGATACTTCACGCTTATTCAATGGAGTGCAATCACAAAACATAGTCAATTCGACTTGTTTGGCGGTGAGTGAAATTACAACAAGATGCAAAGTTGAGATCACTAGTGATACTAACATCTAGAGTGTTACAAGATTAAATCAAATGTATTACAAACATCATATATAAAAATTAATTGCCGATATGTGCGGGCATAAGAAGTTGATTGTAAATGAAGTCTGCTGCAATAACCCCAAAGTGAACCATGTACCATGAATAAATCAGCTTAACAATGAAACAATAGCAGAATACCTCATATAAATGCTATGGAACGCTGGTGCAAGTCTGATAGCACTCAATTCTATTGATAAACTATCAAATCAAAATTAAACAAGCACTAAGAGCACACTGAAAACTGCTGATGATTGAAATTTGACTGACTAAAAAATTATCAGATCCTCCAAAAACTAGAATTCACATTATAACTCCTTAAGATTTGAAAACCGTCTCAAACATCCTGAACCTTATACATGAAATATAACTTAAAGTATATACTTAAATGTTTATTGCATGCCTCAAGATGCACATCATCAGACTGGTAAATTGTATGCAGATCTCGTGGACTTCTGTAGTAGCAAGTTAAACACCTTTTTGAGCTCATAAACTCACAAAGTTGCTTGTCCCCTTGAGAAAACTAAAGGCCTCAACCCAAACATGATTTTTAACGTTTTCCAAGGTGGCGTGCCACCAAAGAACCAAAAATAAAGATGAAAATGGCAGTGCTTCACTGCAAATCCTTCATATACCCCTTCCAAAGCAAATACGACTAATATTAATGAGGTACAACCCTTCAATGACCTCCCTCAATATCTGTAAGGACATCAAGCAATAGCGTAAAAGGGTAATAAAAAACAGAGTTTACTGTATCAAACCCACACCAAACAAGAACTTCAAGTAGTACAACCCATATGAGAGGAACAAATAGCAAGCCCATATAGTATGGTCCCCTCATAGCTCCTTCTAACACTTCCCAAACACTAAAAAATTCACACAATCAAAACCAATAACACTTTGCAAACCAAACCCATCAAAAAAATCAAATACCTCCAACTTAAACAACTGAAAATAAAAATTAACTTGCAGGCGCAGTTGTGAACTTTGTCTGAAGCCACCAAACCAACTAGGGGGGTTTTCGTCCTCTAAAAAAACTAGAGAACACGGGATTCTCTCTGAAGTTGAAACAAATATCATAACATCACTAACCTCGAAAAAAAGCTCCCATCCTCTTTTTATAACATTTTGAAGGGAAAATAATAAATTATCTTTTTCCTCCACAACTCCTTTTCCAAATAAAAAAATAATCCTTCTAAGAGAGCAAAGTCCCCCATGTACCTAGGCATCCCCTTTTAGGCACAACTTAAAATACTTCTAAAATAAATAATTATCCTTTAGTTGCCTTTTTAATATTTCCTCCTTAGGACAACCTAAGTTATAATTATTTAATAATTTAATAAATCACCCAAAATGCAAAAAAGGATCAAAATGCAACAAATGTGAAATTATTACCATACCAATATGTCATTGAAGACCTAGGACAATAAATCGAAGCAAAACTTGGTGACTGCCTAAAATAAAATTCTTCTCCAAAAAGTTTGGAGAGCTCCCAAAAGGCTGAAATTGCATTCTGGAAGCATCATGAGGCTCACCAAGGCCACCTAAACTCACTGGAATGAAAAAAAAACCATTGCTTTAGCACTCCTGTGCTCTCCATTAAAGTTGTGGTTCTACCCTACCCACCAATTAGCCTACACAAACACTCAAACTAGTTGTTCACAAACAAATTATACTTGAAAGGAGGATTACGTTTGTATTTTTTGATTATGCAAGATGCTATTGTACTATGATAATTGTCAAATATTAGGCAAGACTTGAAATGCTAGAAATACTGATACAAAATACTACAAATGTCCCTTAGTATTCAAGATATTTTAAATAATTTTGAATCACACCAAAGCTACCAAGTTACAAGTCTAGTGATATAAGCCTGGTCTTAAGTTTGGCCATACATCCACTCATAGAATAGTAGCAATCTTAAGTCTTCTATAGGATAATTTGAAACGTCAGTTGATGAGTAAAGGTAGGACAACTGCTTTTATGAAACCTCAACCCTTTTTAAATGTTATAGCCTCTTATAAAAAAGTCCAAGCCTTGTAAAGATGTATGGTGGTCCACTAGTAAATACTAAATAATATAATCAGTAAAAATGATATGATTTCCTTCACTAAGGTACGACATTAATAAATATAGGTATGGTTTTGCAATACTAACATCAAATAAAACATAGTACTTTAAAATCCTCAACAAATATGAATTTATTTTTAACACTTCAAGCAAATAAAAATCCTAAGCACTGAAACTCAAATAACTGCAATCTTTCAACATAGTTGTGCTCCCTAAGTGGAAGCACCTCAGATGAACAAAAGGGTTTTCATCTCCCAATATGAAATGGATAACATGAGGACTTTTATCCTCTAAATTTCTACACCAAAGGGTTTTTCTCCTCAGACATGGAGATGAACACAAACTACTCAAGCTCTATATAAAGGACTTGATAACAATAACAATGAATCCCCTTTTTTTTTGCCAAACTCTTCACTTTATACTCACCTTTTTAAACTTGACTTTTTTTCCCAATCAATACCCCTTCAAAGATGTTCAAAAACACTTATAAGAAAAGGTCTCATTAAGCCCAAAATAATAATACATAAGTCGTCTTACTTTTACAATGTTATAAAGTAAAATTCTAGAGGCAACTTAAAATACTATTATTAAGCTACCTTTACCCTTTAGCCTTCGAGAAATAAAAAATAGGCTATAGGTGGGAAGAATTTAAAGTTGGCAATTGAAGAATCTAGAAAGAAAGCTACAAAATTGGGATCCCTCAATAATACCTTCTTGGCCTTAATTCCGAAGAAGAAAGATGCACAAGAAATGGGTGGCTATAGGCCGATATCCCTTTGCAACACTGTGTATAAGATTGTCACCAAAGTTAGGACCAATTGATTGAAATAGGTATTTTCGAAAATCGTCTCAGTTGAACAAAGAGGGTTCACGCCTGGGAGATCAATTGTGGAAGGAATTATAGTTTCTCATGAAGCCATTTACACGGCATGAAAGACAATGGAGGCCACCATTATAATCAAACAAGACATCCTAAAAGTGTATGATTTAGTTGATAGAAATTTTCTACTAAAAGTGTTAAGAATGTACAGTTTTGGGGAAAAGTGGATAAAAGGATGCATTTCTAACCCTAGATTTTCAATACTAATTAATGAGGCACTGCAAGGATTTTTATCCACTTAAAATTATACAGAGAAGACATTTGAGGTTGGAGATTTGGTTTTTTTGAGGTTGCGGCCATTGTAAATCTTCCATCGAGGAAAAAGGAGAGAAGAATTTGGAATCAAGTTTTATACCCTATAGGATCTTGAGGAGAATTAGAGAAGTTTCTTATGAAATTGAGTTGCCAAAACATAGTAGAATCCACAATTTGTTTCATGTTTTGTGCCTCAAATGGGCCTTTGGACAAATTTCCTTGCTCCTTCGTCCCATTCCGAAAGAATTTTCTGATTACTTGGACAAGAATACCCTCCACCGATATGGGGATCCTCATACGTGACATTGAATATATAGGTATCACTGACAAAGCAACTTTCAACTCAAAATTCTCCTTGCAAACATAAGCCATATCCCCTTTCAAGACTCTATTCTACTGCTGCAACTATTTATCAGGTGTTCCCAATAACATTTCTTATACTCTCTAGTGAACAACAACATCCTCAAAAAATTCCTAGGGAAAGCAACAATTCGCAAACCCAGAATTCTGGCTTGAATATTTAGAAAATAAACCTTTGATTTTCTCCAATTGATTTGTTATCTAGATACATTGTTGTATGATTCCAAAAGCAATCTGATCCTCTTGCCTTTAACCTACTTGCCTGCCAAAATAACATCATATCATCTGCTAACTATTCATGTGTGACTAGTTCCACTTTAGGAGCAACATTCATGCCGACCCATTTCCTTTCTGCACTCATCAGGCCTATACTCCTTCCCAAAGCTTCAGCCATGATGATAAACAAAAAGGGAGAGAGAGGAGTATAGTCAATCTTGGGATCTGATTTTGCCTCAAGCGGAGTATACCTATAATGACTCCATGAATAGAAGCATTGGAAGAAGTCCCTTTGAACTTGTTTATGGGATGCATCCTAGAGGTGTTTATGAGTTGAGAGATCTACAGGGAATGGACAGGAGTGCTCAAGGAGAAGATTTTGCCACTGCCATGAGGTATATCCATCAACAAGTAAAATACATCCTTCAAAAGAATGTAGAAAAATACAAAGAGAGGGAAGATTTGAAGAAAAAAGATGTTCAATTCAAAGTGGGTGATTTTTAGTGCTTGCTTACCTTTGGAAAGAGAGGCTTCCTAATGGAAAATATACAAAGCTCGTGATGAAAAAGATAGGACCTTGCAGGGTGGTCCATAAATTTGGCTAAAATGCATAAGAGATTGAGTTACCTCCTAGGGTAGCCATATCTCTAATATTTAATGTATCTGATTTATATCCTTTTAAGAGTTATGTGGTTGCAGGTGATGATACGGGTCCAACAACAACTGAAGATGAAGATTGGAACAAGGAGTTACCCCCTAGCTAACCCACGAAACTTGAAAGCATCCTAAACACCAAGGAAGTGAAAAGTATTAGAATATTATTATATTTGTTTATTACTTTAATGTCATCTTTTGTAATATTATGTAAATTAGATAGATTAAATCGATTACTCGATCTTCTGAAGTTTCTTTTAGAAACTTTCTATTTTGTATCTATTGTAGATTCTTTATAATGATCATGTTGATCATTTGTTAATAAAACACATTCATTATTTTACCATAATATGGTATCAGAGCTAATGTTTTTTAGAAAAAATTTATAATTTCTTAACTGAAATTATTAGTCCAATTTTTTTGGAATTATTCTGGGTTTGATTAAAGTTTGCAAAAATCAGTACCCAACTAGGGTCCCTCGGGTCATTTTTTGCCGCCATTTCTGCAACCTTCCCATTTGTGGGTCGTGGTCGTGGGTTTCTTGGTCATTTTTTGCAGGAATTTGTTTTTTTTTTTTAACCCGAATAGGGTTTACTTCCTGCAACTCGTGGTTTTCTCTAGTCGTTTTTTGCAAAAAACGACTGCAATATCAAATCCTGCAAGTCGTTTCTCTCTGCTCACCACGTCTTTGATTTCTGCAACTCATGTGGTTCATTTCCGAGCGCCTCTATTCTGCGCGGTCATGAAGCTTCTTAATCCGTCGTTTTGTGGTCTAAGCAACAAAACGACTATTCATTCTTCTGTCTCAACCCAAAATGACCAATTCTGTGGTCGTCCTCTGTTTCATTCTCTGCTCGTTTTTTATTAAAAACGACTTCTTTCATTTACAACAACCATTTTTGAAGGTTTTCTACAGCTAGCAAGGGATTCTTTCGAAACTCTCTTTTTGCGTGTCGAATCCAAAATCTTCTTGCAAATTCCTTTTGGGTTTTTTGAGAGCTCCACTAGGTTGATCTTAGAATTTTGTGAGTGCCTCGTGTTCTGTGTCTCTAAATTTGTGCCAGCGGATTTCAAATTTGAATTCAGATTCCTTCTGGGTTTTTAATTTCTCTTTTGGGTTGTCTTCAGATTTTTCAGGGTCTGTCGAAATTTTTTCTCAAAATCTGTGCTAGTTGTACTTCATTGGTTATTGAAGTTTGTACCTAATTTTGCCTTTGTTCCCTACATTGGGATTCGTGTTTCGGATTTCGTGTTCACACCTCTTCTCTATTTCTTTTTTTTGGACATTGGGATGCGTGCAAGATGGCGTCACTCACCAACTTGCTGTTGGAAGGCAATCAACGATTTAATAGCTGCAATTATAGCACCTGGAAGCAACGCATGTTGACCATCTTCGAATACCGCTGCCTAGAAACACTTGTTTTGGACAAAGAGACTCGTCCGACCATAGTCCAAGCAGACCAGGACAAGTTTGATGATCGGAATTGAGAAGTTGTTATGCTTCTCAAGCTCTCTGTCACAGATGATTAGTTGCCTCAAATTCCTTTTGGCAAGTCTGCAACAGACATCTGGAAGCATTTGAAGGGGTTGCATGAGACATCCAACAAGAGTCGTGTGTTCTTTCTTAAGAACCAGTTGTTCTCCATCATGATGGATGAATGCATGTCCTTACATGGGCATCTCACGAAGATTAAGGACATTCGCGATCAACTTGAAGCTATTGGTCGGAAGATGGAGGAAGAAGATATGGTAGTCGTTATTCTAAAAAGTCTACCTAAATCTTATGAGCACTTCATAGAGACTCAACATTACTTCCACTAATGTTGATCTGAAATTTTCAGATTTATGCACCAAACTTTTGCAACAGGATCGTTGGAAACAACAGTTTGGTAGCAATGCCACCTCGTCCTCAGAGCAAGCCTTTGCAGCCAAATCCTTTCACAGGGATAAAGGCAAATCTCAGCCATCTTAGTCATTTCAACAAAAGAGCTCAAGTCAGTCTCAGGATGGTTCAAAGAAGAATGTTCAGAGTAACTATTGTCATAAATGTGGCCATTTACTCAAGGATTGTCGTCATCGATTGGTTTCCGATCAACGGAAGCAGGGATGGTCTAATCCTAAAGCCAATGTTGTTGAGCACACAAAGCAAAAAGAGTCGGGCTTTTACGCTTTCATGGCTAAAAGACCTACAGACCATGTCAAATCTTCTGCTTGGTATATTGATTCTGGTGCTTCAAGGCATTTCACTCATAGGCATGATTGGTTTACAAAATTTTCTCCCTTTACTGATTCAGTTATATTTGGAGGAGGTGAAGAGTATATAGGGGCAACGTTCAGATTCAGTCTCGTGGGAGGAGTCTCATATTCCTCAACGTATACTACATTCCTGGCATGGAACTTAATCTTCTCACAGTGAGTCAGATTATGCGACATTCTCCTCAGCTTGATGTTGTATTCAGTACACACAAGTGCTCAATTGTTGATCGTAACGACACACACTACTGTAGTTGTTGGCATTGAGGATCATGGTCTATACAGACTTATGGATACAGGTGATTCTCTTGAGCATGCCTCCGCAGCAAAATCACTCTCTATCAGCAATCTCTAGCATCAGCGATATGGTCACCTTAACATTCATTATCTTGCTCAACTTGTTCGGGATGATTTAGTACTTGGTCTACCTGAAAATCAAACTCAAAATCAGTGAATTTGTGGAGCTTGTCAGGCTGGAAAGAAGCACAGGACACCGTTCAAGGATGGTGACTCATGGCGAGCCTCAAAGGTACTACAGTTGGTCCACCCTGATGTATTTGGTCCAATGAATTCTACTTCTGTTGTTGGGTGCAGGTATTTCTTTACTTTTTGTTGATGATTTCAGTTGGAAAATGTGGGTGCACTTTCTTAAACAGAAATCAGATGTGTTTACTATATTTTAGAAATTTAAGGTTTTAGTAGAAAGAGTCTGGTTGTTCAATTACATCTCTTAGGTCTTATAATGGGGGGAGTTTTGTTCTACTGCTTTCTCTTCTTTCCGTGATACACATGGCATAAAACGTCAGTTAATCACACCATACACCTCTCAACAAAGTGGCGTTGTAGAACGTTGCAACTGCACCATTACAGAAATGGCCAGGTCTATGATGGAACACAGAAATGTTCCTAAGAAATATTGGGCAGAAGCAATATTTACTGCAGTCTATCTCCTTAATAGGCCTCCCACACATGATGTTAAAGGGAAGACTCCTAAGGAAGCCTGTAGTGGTCGCAAACCAAGGATCAACCACCTAAAATTTTTTGGCTCTTTAGCTTATGTATGGATTCCTAATGCTCAGCGCTCTAAGTTGGATTCCAAGAGTCAGAAGCTTATGTTTACAGGGTACAGTGACAACCATAAGGCTTACCGGCTAATTGATGTAGACATTGATCGTCTTATCTTCAGTCGCGATGTTGTCTTTGATGAAGAGCGGGGATCATTTCAGCTATCCTCATCTGAGCAGAATTCAGAGGATCAGCCTTTGAAGGCTTTTGATTCGGGTGTTCGTCTTCCATTGGGTTCACCTGATGGGAGGGATGATGCAGATTCTGTCTTGATGATGCACTACCTGACTTTCCTCCAAATGATGTTGATCTTCCACTTGTTGTAGATCCTCTTCCACCTCCAACTCGAGTTATTCCTCCTCCCGATGTTGGCACATCTACTCTCCGGCCTAAATGGTGGGCTAAGACGATCAATGATCTCCGTCCTGATGAGCTCATTAAGGGTAGATCCTCTAGAAATAAGGGCAAGCATCAAAATACAATTAACTTTTCTCTCATGGCCAACCTACGTAGCATTTATGAGCCTCAAACATTTAAAGAGGCAACAAGGATTCCAGAGTGGGAACAGGAAATGGATGCAGAATACCAAAGTCTTCTGAAGAATCACACCTGGGTTCTCTCTTATCTTCCTCCAGGAGAGAAGCCCATCAGCTTCAAATGGGTATATAAGGACAAGTATCATGGAGATGGTACCCTAGATAAATACAAGGCCAGATTGGTTTCTCAAGGGTTCACACAGCGGGAGGGCATTGACTATGAGGAGACTTTGCTCCTACTGCCAAGATGAGTAATATTCGTCATCTTCTCGCTATTGCAGCTCAGTGTGGATGGAAAGTCCATCAGATGGATCTAAAGAGTGCCTTCCTCAACGATGAGTTGCAGGAAGAAGTCTACATGACCCAGCCTCCTGGTTTCAAGGTTGCCGGCAAAGAACACCAAGTATGTAGGCTCAAGAAAGCACTCTATCGACTCAAACAGGCTCCTCGAGCGTGGTACATCAAGAATGATCAGTACTTGGTTGTTCATGGTTTTCAGCATTGTCCTTTTGACAAATTTGTATATCAAATGGTCTGGTGATGATATTCTTTTCCTTGTTGTCTATGTGGATGACTTGATCATTACTGGCAGTTCAACACATTTGATTGCAAAAATCAAACAAGACCTGTGCAAGGATTTTGATATGACAGATTTGGGGCTTCTCCATTATTGTTTAGGTGTTGAGGTTTGGCAAACTGATGGTAGCATTTTTCTTTCTCAGTCTAAGTATGCCAGGAACTTGATTGACAGGTTTCGAATGTCGGATTGTAAACCTACTTCGACGCCTATAGAGAAAGGGCTAAAGTTGTACGCCAAGTCTGATTCTACTCCTGTTGATGAAACCACTTACAGGCAACTAGTGGCCAGTCTCATCTACCTTACTACCACTAGACCTGATCTCAGTTTTGTAATCAGCTATATTTCACTCTTCATTACAGCCCCCAAGGCTGATCATTGGGTAGCAACGAAGCGTGTGTTGCGTTATGTGAAGGGCACCCCTGATTTTGGACTTCTTTACACTAGAATTCATGATCCTCGACACAGTGGATTCACAGATTCAGATTGGGCAGGCTCAATTGATGATAAGAAATCAACCTCTTGATATATGTTTAGTTTGGGGTCTGGTGCAGTCACATGGAATAGTAAAAAGCAATAGGTAGTATCTCTATCCTTGACAGGAGCAGAGTATCGAGAAGCTATTAAGGCAGCTTGTGAAGCAGTTTGGCTTCGTCGGATGCTTGCGGATATGCAGTGTTCAACTCTCTTGCTTGCTGATAATGAGGGCGTTCTCAAGCTTGCCAAGAACCCAGGCTTCCAAGAAAGAACCAAACATGTGGACGTTCATTGCCATTACATTCGGCAGTTGGTTGAAGATGGGACCGTTCAGTTGCAGTATGTTCCAACTGTGGATCAAACTACAGACACTCTCACCAAGCCTCTTGGTCCAGATAAGTTTGCTAAATTTAGGGTGCAACTTGGTGTTGTTGACAGATTGACCATTAAGGGAGGGTATTAGAATATTATTATATTTGTTTATTACTTTAATGGTCATCTTTTGTAATATTATGTAAATTAGATGGATAAGATCGATTACTCGATCTTCTGAAGTTTCTTTTAGAAACATTCTATTTTGTATCTCTTGTAAATTCTTTATAATGATCATGTTGATCATTTGTTAATACAACACATTCATTATTTTACCATAATAAAAAGAACAAGGTGTATAAAGAATATTTGATCAAATGGCAGGGCTTACCTGATGAAGATGCCACATGGATGACCGAAGATGACATCAACAAGCATGGGACATCTGTTCAAGAGATAATCTCAAATGGGGCTTGAGATTTTCCTCTCCCCGGGTTTATGGTGCAGGAGCACCTTGGTAAAATTGTGTCACCTTGATGCCTTAGAAAGGCTTTTGTAATGTTTTGTTTGTTTCTTGTTGTGTCAAGTTGTAATAAGGTCCTAAGGACCATTTGTAGTCTTTTCTAATCATTTTACATCATTTTTGTAAGGCCTTGGTGCCAATTGTGTCTCAATGTCCTATGAAGTCCTCAAAGGGTCAACATTGGTCAAACCATTCAAATGTGGCCCAAAAAATGTGGAATTGATGTAGATGATGTTTTGAAGTCATTCTAAGTAGGTTTGTAGGGTGTTGGTAGTGTTTGAATTCATTAGCAAGCAATCTGCAAAAGTTGCAATAAAAGATGTAAAAGTTGTTTGACAACTTGAAACAAGCAACATTTTGTAATCCAACGGCTAACTAATTTGAAATATGGTTAGAACCGTTGGAATAGGTGGGGAACATAAAAATATGCCTCCAATAGGTCGAGGCAGGAGTTGTTGCAAGTTTTTGAAACAAATTGAATGAAAGCAAACTCTGATTTCCTGAGAATTCACGCCTTTTACCTGTTATTTTGCATTGTATGGATTTTTGGATGGTTGTACGGATGCTTGGTTTGCATTGTATGGATTTTTGGATGGTTGTACGGATGCTTGGCTTACATGGTTGGATAGAGGAGGGTTCTAGCTCTATAATAAAGTTGGTTTGAGGCATTTTCATTAACATTGGAGGGAGATATTTCTGTTTTTGTGCGGACAGGTCTGAAACCCTCCTTACCTAGGGTTCATTCACAAAAATGATCATAACTCTAATTTCCACCGTGGAAAAATTCCGGCTCTAGGTGGAATGGTGGTGTTTTGTGTGCTCTTTCAGATGAATCCAGTTTTAGATCGAGAGATGGAGTTGGCTTGAAGTTATGGTGAATTTTAGGTCCGACATCTCTATGCGAGAGACCTTGGAATTGTGCTAATGAAAGCAAATAGGGCACAAACTGCAAGTTTGAAGGGTCTGGGCACCAAAGACCAGCGAATTCTTTGATTTGAAGATGAAGTTGACATGTTCCATGCATTGATTGGGTTTTGTGACACATCTTTGGTGTACCTCCTTTGTAAAAGAGGCCTAATTGGCGGCCTAATACTCAGGTCAGTGAATTGTTCTGCCAATTGGTCCAAAGCAAGGTTGGGCATCCTTCCTACTTGTTACATAACTTCATAAAGTGTATCTGAAAGTGTCCTTTGTTTGTACCCTAGGTCAGTATAGAAGAAATTATCACCCAAAAAACCTCAAAATTGGGCTAGTAGGCCTAGCCAGCTTAATGAAGGGAATCATAGATTAAAATAGGGCAAACTTATTGGCGATAAGTCTACCTATCGCGATAAGTTTTTAGCTGCGATATACTACGTTTTTTTTGCGCAGAAAATATTGCAGATAAGTTGGTAACTTATCGGCGATAAGGTGCCAACTTATCGGCTGCACTGCAGATTTAGGCAGTGACGCCCAGCAAAAGGTAAAAACATCATTTTTTACTTGCAAAAAAGAGTTTGGATAGGAGAGAAAGGGTTTGGAGGAGAAAAAACATGATTTGCAACATTATAGAGTGATTTGTTGTGAATTTGAAGCGGATTTGAAGCTATTTGAAGTTTTCTTTAGAGTTTAGAGTCTTTAGACTATCAGACTATGGTTACCGACCATCAGCATTCCCCATGAGGATGCGATTTTGTACCCTATTTGCATTTATATATATCTAGATCAGCTTGGTTGGTTTGTTTACTCATTTATTGACTCATTAGATCCATCTCCTTATTGAATTTTGCAAAAAAAAGCATTTCTAATTAAATTTAAGCAAGTTTTAAAGTTCCCGATAAGTTTTCTACTTATCTCCGATATTTTTTTTTGCCCTCGGCAGTAAGTTGTCAATACCGATATTTTGAACTATGCGGGAATGACATTAAATGGTGAGTTGGGTTTGTGCCAATGGTGGATGTTAGTTGTTTGGGATCATTTGAGGTTGTAGACACTCTGAGACTAATGCTCCAAGCCTTGGTGGGGTTTTGTACCATGTTGACCTATTTTGCCTTGAAGGGGTCACTATCTTGTATTGTGATTGCCTAACCTTAGAACCTTTCCTTATGATTCTTGAGTCTGATCATTGAAGCACTACCTAATTTGTTCCATAACACCTAGGTTCTCTACATCAGAGGCACACCAATAGACTTATGATAAGGAGTGTTATTATAGTATTCTCTCAAAAAAAAATCTAATCCAAGTTTATTACTAGTCAGAAAAATGGTTTCTCAAGCACCCCTCAACCCATTTATTCAATATTTCCATTTGTTCATCTATCTGAGGATGGTGGTGTGTGTTTGGACTGAGTTATGTACCTATCAAATGAAATAGATACTGTCTAACAATGCTAAGAGATCTACTATCTCTATCAGTTAGAATATGAGCAATCTATGTAGCCTAAACACTTAAAAAATAAATTGGTTGATTGGAGAGCCTTGAATTTTGAGGAGATTAAAAAAAAATTGCAAATACTTAGTCTCTCCACAACAACATAAATGCAAAATTTTCTTTGTATCTTGGGTAGGGTTATAATGAAGTCCAGTGTCCATGGATATGCTTTCCCACTTGTCAATAGGAATAGGCAAAGAATGTAACAATCTTGCAAGAAAAGTGTACTTTTCTTTATTCTACCAACATACAATTCGTTATTTGATATATTTGATAACATCTTCCTTAAGTCCCTTCCAAGAGAATCTCTTCCTAATCTATCTATATGTGTTGTAATATTTGAAATGACTTGCCGATAGTGTAACAAGGAAAGCTCTTAACATGTTTTCCTTCATCTTAGATTCTGGAATTAGAAAATTTATGGATTCTCGAATTATAAAATTTACCTTCTTATGGAGGATGAGATCATTTGTCTTTAAATACCTATCATCCACTTGCCCAACAATGCAAATGGATTTTTAGCATATCATCCCATAATGACAGCCTTCCAATCAGCGATTGGAAAGTGCATCAACTACTACATTAAATTTTTCTTTAATGTTATTCTATGTCAAAATCATAGACTTGGAGATTACTTTGTAATGACCCTAACTGGCCATTTTCTGATTTTTCCCAATTAATCTCATGCAGATTTAAAACAGACAATAACATGCAAATAATCGTCGAACCCAGAACAATAACCAGCAGATATATATTCAAATAACCAGCAATTACATTCTCATGAAAACC
>MU227423.1:1506072-1559391 GCA_018584345.1 Thuja plicata
TCCAAGAGAGGTGACACTCTATAATTGATGCTTTCTTTCTAGAAAGAGACACCCTTCCTTGAATGCATGCTTCTTTGTTAATGCTTGACCACGATCATAACAAATTAATATCTCTTTAATGAAAGTCGCTTTTCAGGAATTTCACATAGACCCGTACACATTCCCTCATAACGTTTGAACCCCACACTTTCTTTCCAATCGCTCCGGTGAGATTCTTCAAAATTTGATTTTCACCAACATATCCAAAATTCAACAAAATCCAATGGTGGATTTGTGAGATATGGTCCCTGTACTGAGATTGTATTTTCCGAGACAGTCACACATTCACCACCAACAAACTACTCTCTTACATTTGCAGTCTGGCTCTGATACCATGTTAAGTTTTAGGATAGCTGCAAATGTAATAGCACTCTATGTTGTATGTATTTTCCAAATGCAACAATCTCTCTTCGATTTATATTGGGAATGAGGCTAGGAGAGACATGTCCCTTCATGGGACATGTCTATACATTATTATTTATAAGAAAGGACTTGCCTCTTCCCATTAATTATAATTTAATCAATCTTATAATGTTTCATCAATCAATTATTAATTAAGAATAATATAATAATTTTAACAATTTTATGATGGAGCGCGATAACGACTATGGAGACAACGGCTATGGAGGAAGAAGCTATGGTGGAAACAGTTCAGACAGACATTGGCACAAATTTGATGCACAACCTGGAATGAGCTCAGGGCAATGGAACCAAAACAAATCCTACTGGACACAGAATAAAAACAGAAGTTTAGTGGGTTTCCAAAGAGATGAGGACTCTCGACGAAGGCAGATTAATAGATCCCATGGACCCATCAATATTTGAGTCTACAATGATTTTCGAAGACATAGACTCAATATGCATGCAGAATGGAAACCTCTGAGACAAGATCCATCCAGGAACACAAACGGAGGAAGGAATGGTGGGAGAAGGGATAACAGAGTGCCTCCGTATTGGAAGAGGAATGGTTTTCTGCAGCAACCGAACAACTTCAGTTTCAAGCAGATCGAAGACAAGTTCTGGCGCCCTAAGGATCCGGAAAAAGCTAAGCCCAACATCAACACAACCTCTTCAAATCAACTGGCAACTAATAAGGTAGACAACACTATTCTTGTTAGAGCTTCTTCACTATTGATTAACAATAGGCAATAGGAGGAATCTGTGAATAGGCTACAAGAAAATGCTTTTTTCATGAAATGGTTAGGCCCGTGGCCATCTTTAAAAAAAATTCAAACCTGGATAGAGGTTAACTAGGGGAGTAATTTTGAAATTAAAACCCTTATTAATGAGTTCCTATTAGTGATATGCCCTACAAAGAAGGATAAAGACTGAATAGTGAAAGGGGGACCGTTTGCCATAGACGGGAAAGGCATTTACATAAGAGACTGGAAACCTAACTTTAACCCAGACAAAGAAGTTGAAAATATAGCCATCTGGCTGAAACTGAGAAACCTCCCCTGGGAATACAAAAATGACGAAACCCTAAAGATTATTGGGAACAGTTTTGGAAACTTTTTACTATCTGAAGAGGTGGTTGATAGAAATGATTTCTATATATATTCCAAAATCTTGGTGAAAATACAAAAATGTTATCAGATTCCAGACTATGTTGTGCTTGGATCGGACAAAGGTGAGTGGAGACTTAAAATAGAGCTCGAAGAAGCTAATCTTACCATGGAAGCAGCGAAGGCAAGTGTAAAAGGCAAAGGTCTCGAAGTAAATAACAGTGTTGAATGGATCAAAATGATCGAAAACAGTAGAACTCGACAACCCCCATGGTCCATTCACTTTGAAGAAGAAATGCTTGAAAATAGGTCATCGGAGGTAGGGGTTGGACCCCAAATGGCAACCACCCTGAATAACTCAGAAAATGTTGGTAGGAAAGGTATAGATATTGATGGCCCTGTTCAAAAGGAAAATACAGACAGCCCAATGTCTACTCAAGTGGTAAAGGAAACCCCTATCTCAAATGAATTCTTAACAAAAGGGATAAGACACATAGAGCAAGAAGGTTGTGAACTATCTGCAGTGGTGCCGGAAACAATAGAGGACAACATGCACACCCCCAAAGCCTTTAAACAAATGACAATTGATAGAAGTTGCAAACCAGATTTCACTGTTGAGGAAGTTTATCAATCTGAACATGGTGAGCAGAATCCAAAAGATGGAAATAATGATCTCTTAGATCAATGCATAGATATTCAGGTATCCCCTATTCGAAATCTGGATCAGTCAATGGAGGATTTGCGAGATAAAGAAAGGAATGGATGTCTGAGTCTGAAGAGGATACTCACGATGCAGAAGCAGGAAACGATGACTTGGGCTTATTGGAGCAAATGGATCTCCTAGATAAAAGGACTATTGATCAAACTCAGTCAAAGCTTACCAAACCAAATATCAAAGAGAAGAAGAAGAGAGGCCCAATATCGGCTAAGGCCAAACTTGCTATTGCTAGTAATGCAACAAACCAGTCGAAATTGACTAGATCGGGAAGAGGTTGTTCCTCTTCCCGAAAGCCATGAAGCTCCTATCGTGGAATGTCAGGGGCTTCAATGCCCCTGACAAACGGCGCTTCGTCAAAAGATGTCTTGACCAGGCCCAACCTGATTTAGTCTTTCTGCAAGAAACAGAGTTAAGTGGTGATGGTTTGCTACAGTTTACAAGGAAATTTCAACAATGGGGATGCCTCTTTAAAGATGTTGAAGGTGCGTCTGGGGGTTAGGAATTATGTGGAAGGAAGCAGGGTTAAAGGTTTGTTTGGTAGAGGAAGGCAGCAATTGGCAGTTAGTTAAGATTCAATCTTTTCAACACAATGTCACTTTTTATGCTATTAATATTTATGGCCCCTGCAGTCAAGCAATGATGGGCTTCCCTCACTAGTATTATCTCCAGAATTAAGGATAATCTCTTCTTGCTATGGGGGGATTTCAATGCCATTCTTTCTCCAGTGGAAAAATTAGGGGGAAAAGGGTGGATAAGTCAAAGTCAGAAGGAATTTGCAGATTTTGTTGATTTGAACGAATTACAAGATGTAGAGTTCAAAAATGGTGCTTTTACATGGACAAACCGACGTAAAGGATTCACAAATATTGCTGAAAAGTTAGATAGATTCCTCCTCGGTGATGCTTGGGAGGAAACTAAATGGCTATGTCAAGTAGAAATATTGCCTACCACAGGATTAGATCATTTTCCGATATGTCTAAGGATAATTGAAGATGCTGCTCTAGAGAGAGCCCCTTTCAGATTTGAGAAAATGTGGTTACGAGAACCGGGCTTTTGGGATATGATTGCAAGTTGGAGGAAAGCTGCTCTGAGAAGATTGGGTAACTATGCTTTCATTTTCTTTAAAAAATTGCAATTCATAAAAGAGAACTTAAAAGTATGGAATAGAGAAAATTTCAAGAATATTTTTGTTGAAAAATATAACTTTGAAGCAGAACTTGCTGCTTTAAATGAGTTAACAGCTGCAGGGGGTATGGATATGCACATTTTTAATCAAGAAATAGAGTTAAAAAAGAAATATTCTGAGATTTTGCTCAGGGAAGAAACATTTTGGAGACAGAAGTCAAGAGAAACATGGCTTAAGGAAGGTGACAGAAACACAAACTTTTTCCACAATTCTGTCAAAGGCAGAAGATCTTTGAATAAAATTTTCTCAATCAAAGATGAGCATGGATCTTTATTGACTGAACCAAATCAAATCGATGAGGCTGCAATAAGACACTTCTCATCGATCTTTGCAAAAGCCACATAGGAAAATACAGATATGGATGACTTTTTGGAGGTGATCCCTCAGCTCATCTCTACAGAACCGAACAATTGGCTGATGAGAAGTATATCTGAGTCTGAAGTTAAGAAAACCTTATTAAAAATGTATAGTGATAAGGCTCCGGGTCCAGATGGATTCCCAGCTTTATTCTTTGAAAAAGATTGGCACATTTTGGGTAAGGAGTTATGTGAAGTGGTGGAGGAGTCTAGAAAAGGAGATTTCATTTTCAAGGATTTTAACCACACCTTTTTGGCTTTGGTTCCCAAGAAAGGAAAGGAATCCTTTGATGGTTTTCGACCAATAGCCCTTTGCAATACTATTTACAAAGTGATAATAAAAGTAATGGCAAATAGGCTGAAAGAAGTGTTGCCTACACTTATTTCAGAGGAACAAAGCGGGTTTGCTCCCGGTCGCTCCATTTATGAAGGAATTATAGTGGTGCGTGAAGCAATTCATTCCATAAAGGCAAGAAAAGATGCCAGCATGATGGTTAAGTTGGATATAAGAAAAGCTTATGATAATGTTAATAGAAGTTTTCTTATGAAGGTGCTTAAAAAATTTGGTTTTGATAAGGTATGGTGTGATTGGGTGTATAGTTGCATGTCAGAGACTCATCTTTCTATATTGATCAATGGCAGCCCTCAAGGTTTTTTGGAAACCTCTACTGGTATTCGACAAGGAGATCCTCTCTCTCCCTTTCTTTTCATTATCCTAGCTGAGGCATTAGGAAGAACCATTAAGAAGGCTAATTCTTTGGGTTCTTGGAAAGGACTTAAGGTTGCCAGAGATTTAGATCCTATCACTCATCTGCAGTTTGTGGATGACACTTATCTTATGGGGGAAGCATCTGTGCGTGAAGCTAGAACTATTAAATCAACTCTAGACACTTACAACATAGTCTCAGGTCAAGCTATTAACTGGGAGAAGTTTGAGATTTTCTTTTTTAATAATAATGTCCCCACTCAACAACACATCACACGGATTCTAGGGATGAAAGTTGGCTTTCTCCCAAACAAGTATTTGGGCATTCCAATTTTTGCAGGTGCTTCAAAGGCAAATTTATGGAAGGATTTAATTGATAGTTGTGTTAAAAAAATGGACAGTTGGAAAGGCAAATGGCTCACTTATGCAGGTCATATTCTTATGCTTCAATCGGTAATCTCAGCCATTCCTATTTTCTCAATGAGCTGCCTAAAAATCCCAATCAAGGTGCTGAGATACATTGAATAGCGCATGCTAGGAAGAGGATAAAATGCCACTAGTGGCTTGGGACACTATTTGCACTTCAAGGAAAAATGGAGGAGCAGAACTCTGTAAGTGGCATCTGATTAATAAGGCCTTAGGGGCCAAATTGGTGTGGGATATTTATACTAATCCCGCTCAACTTTGGGTAAAACTCCTTAAAGCAAAATACTTGGATTCTGGGGAGGATAGAAGAATTCTTACAGTTCAAAACCCTCCCAAAGGGTCAGCAATATGGAATTTCATTATGGAATGTAGACCCATAATAAGTGATCAGCTATACTGGCAAGTTGGGGATGGAAAGGAGACATTGTTTTGGGAAGACTCATGGGATGGTAAACCGGCCCTGGTTGAAAGTCACAATTCGAGAGCACTAATTGATAGCTTTAAGGATGTGTGGGGTGACAAGGTAAAAGACTATATGGAACTAAAGTCTGGGCCTTGGGGACAGCAATGGGGATGGAAAGACACTTCTACAACAGGCCTGTGTGTGGAAATGTGCACTGAAATGAATACCATATTTACAGAAAGATCTCTCACTCTACTGGATAGCAAGGAAAAGGTTATTTGGTGTGCTGCCAAAAGTGGAAACTACTCAGCAAAGTTGGGTTACAACTTATTAGTGCATGAGGAGGAAAAATGTGAGTGGCCTTATAAACTGTTGGGACAAAGACTGCTTGCCAAAAGCAGGGGCATTCGCTTGGATTGCTATTCAGAATAGGATTTTGACAGCTAATAGAAGAAAGAAATTTGGTTATAAAGGCCCATCAAGATGCCCGCTGTGTGAGCAGGCAAATGAGGATGTTGATCATTTTCTAGCCCACTGTAAGTTCTCTCAACACTATTGGGAAAGAATAAAATCTAGATTAAATTTCATTGGACCCATGCCATACTTTCTACTAGATATCTTCAAGGGATGGCAAATCCCTCCTTGGAAATCAACTTTATCTAAAATTTGGAATATTTGTCCTTCAATTATCATATGGGAGCTTTGGAAGGAACGGAATAGAAGAATTTTCCAAGAGGTTTTAGAATCTGCAGAGAGAATTTGCCATAGGATTGATGCTTCTATTGAAGAAGTTATAAGCTCGGCAATAAGTAAATTAAAAGCTAGCACCATATTCTCCTCATGGGATAGTTCAATTCAAAGTCAATGGCCAGGAATCAAGATTCGCTACAAAAATGATGGCAGTCAATCAAGAATGATAAAGACTTGTTGAGATGATGTTAGATGGGTTCCTCCAGACACTGGCTGGACAAAGGTAAACTTTGATGTCTCTTCGAAAGGAAATCCTGGTATATTCGGAGCAGGGGTTATAGCAAGAAACTACAGAGGTGAGGTATTAGCCTTAGCAGCTTAAAGATTGGAGGATGGCTCTAATAATCTGGCAGAAGCACAAGCAACAATTTTAGCATTAAAAATGGGAAGTGCTTTAGGTGTGGAGAAAATTCATATAGAAGGTGATTCAAAAATCATAATTGAGGCTATAAAGAAAGGGCAATCCCAAACTTGGTATATCAATAGCATTATTAAAGAAATGACTGAATGTCTGCAGAAATTCAAAGATTATAAAATTAGTCACACTCTCCGGGAGGGTAATCAATAGGCAAATAAAATAGCTAACTGGGCGACCACATTTGAAAAAGTGAATGATTTGATATTTGACAACTTCTCCAATTTAGACGTGCAATTTGAGTCTAAAATAATAATGGAAATAAAGAATGTTTTTTTATAATGTCATCTCTCCTGCGGGATTTTATAAAAAAGCATTATATTCTAAAGATGTGTTTCCTTATGATGGTTTCGAATTGACATCGTAAGCCTCATCTCCGGAACAATTACCAATGTGGTAATGATGATTAAATGACAGAGGTGAGAAGTAATCATTAATGAGCAGGCAGGCTTTTTATGGCGCAAGTTGGGTCGTGGGCATCAAAAGGACCTTTCACACGATTTTCAATGAAGGCTGGGTGTAAACTCAAAGAAACGTCTTTAAAACAAAGCAAAGTGACAGTTTCTGATTATAACAGTAGCTCCCAAAACAGCAGGAAGCAAAACTCGGCAGTGAGTAAAGAAAAAATGGAAGCCACTTTCAGTTTGGATTCTTAAAAGAAGATGAAGGCCTTCAAGGGCACGGTGAGCAAGGAAAGAATTAAAGGGTTATTGAAGATAAAATCTGAGAGAATGGTGGCAAGTGTGCTGAAGGTCATAGGTGCCCAATTTCAAGAAAGAAGGGTTAAAAGGCGTACCAATTTAGATGTTATCTCCATCTTTATGGCATGGGGACTAGAAATCCGTGAAAGCACTGAGGAAGTTGGCCGCGTAACAAAGGTTGTGTTTGATATGGATGTGTTGGGAGACATTGATTCTATCCTAGAATGGTTTGTGCCGGGTGTAGGGTAGGATATTACTGAATGTTTTGAGGAGGATGAGGACGCGAGAAGATTCGGGCTCATCCCTTTTTTGCGACGGCAGGCGATAGTTGATAAGCCGCATATGTTTCAGCAGGCTGTGAATGGATGGAGGCAGGTGAAGGAAGAGCTTTAAAGGCAAACCCAAATGGCTAACAATCAAGTCACGGCCATTCTGGATAATGTGCCAAGGAAGAGAAGAAACCCACGAGGCCGAGATAAAAGGAGGACCGTGTTGCTATAGTTCTCCCCGGCAAGAAAGTTTTTTGAGTCTTTTTTTGGTGTCTTCTCTATGTTTGTAAATGCAGGTGGCCGCGGAGGGAGTCTGATCAACGAAGCCAAACAATGCAGTAAAGAATGCACAGAGGCCCAAGTTGCGAACAGACTTTGAGGTTTTTTTGTTTTATGATTAGTCTCGGAGAAATTTAAACTCCTAAGGTTTTTTTGGATGTAGAATCTTTTTTGCTAAGATTAAAAACAGTCTCACAGGGAGATGGAATGGAAGCAGAAAGTCTTTTTGTTTTTTTATGTAAAGGATTAAAGGTCAATAGTTCAAATGTATCCTAGGTTATAAGAGTCTAATGTTTCGAATTTGTAAAGGAGCAAATGACTCCTATAGAAGATATAGGTTTATGGCTATATGTTGAATCAGGTTTATCAGGGTTATTGTGATTTCCTTATACTTATCAATACAAAATACCAATTACCGACCAAAAAAAATATAACATATATAATATTTTATTATTAATCAACATATATTATATGTATTCTAATGATCATACGACTGATGCTACAAACATTAACAGTATGCATTGGTGATGTTGATACCTAAGCCTACTTTTGAACCATTGGAAGTTACGGCTGTTGTCTGGAGATTCCAAAGTTGTCGTCTATGATATTTTATATTCCTTATATAATAAGTTTAAATCTTTAATTTAAACTTATTTTAAATCGTTTATCAATTTATCTTTATGTTTAGAATTCGGGGATATTACAGGTTTCGTCTAATATTCCATTAGTAGTGTAGAATATAGTTTTAGGAATTGATGTTTCCATGTTTCAATCCCTCTTAATGGCTTCATGCGAAAATGGTCAATCAATTCAGTCAAACCCTCTATGAAAAGAACAATAAGTCTACTTTTAGTGACCTCGAGAACCATCATTGATAATTTTTGAAATTTTACCACATAGTTGTCCATTGTGTTGTATTGTCTCAAAGAAGCTAATTCTTTAAATTAAATCTTAGGGTCCTTGTCAAAACTGCCAATAATCCTTTCAATGGATTTATAATATGAATTAGCCAAATTGAGCCCTTGGATAACCAATCCATAGTGCCACCACCTCTAAGCTATTTCTTCTAAATAAAGGGTAGCTAATTTTATAGCTTCTTCATGCATAGGGTTAACTGAAAAGTATATATCTAACTTTTGTAGCCAAGCATAAGTTGTACATTTATTTGATCCGCCATAAGAGGGAATGGTCAACTTACACAATTTGAGTTGTAGATCTCAATGCGACAGATTTATGATTTTGTCTCCTTTCAATTTTTTGTCCACTTCTCATTTTGTATATTAAAGGAAAAAATAGTGAGACATTTTTGCATGGAATGCTGCTCCAAGAACTCTATTTTTATCAAAGTAAGCTACAAAGTTGTTTCTCTTGGTTTTGTCATTCCTCCTCTTCATGTTAGACTTCTCTCTATAAGAACTTAGAATGGAGGGTCTAGATGCGGAATCCACAATGGTTCTATTATTTATAGTAGTAGTAGCATCATTATCTTCACTTGTAGGGTTTGGAAAGGCATTAAAGCATTTTGTGATGTCCCAAACTCCGTACGGCAAGGTATTGCCCATACGACAACCCTATTTTCCACCGTTTGTACGGCTCATGCCTCTTTTCTATATGGTCTCACCCGTACACCCCTCTTCTGTATGGTGATTCCATCCACGGTACTCCGCACGCACGCACGCTCCGTACGGTACCAAGCTGCTCCGTACGGTACCAAGCTGCTCTGTACGGTTATGTCTCACGACAGTACCTTTGTATAGTCAACTCTTTTGTACACCCGTATGGTCAAACAGCCTCACCGAATTCACCCAACTCCTTCACCGTACAGTTCCTCTTCTATCACCGTACAACTTCTACCCTTCTTCACCTTCGTACGGTACAACCTCACCCAATATATGACCTGCGTTGTACTGGATTTCCACACTGTGCCTACGGGGATGGTTTTGCCAGATGTGACTTAATTGATATTGCATATGCCGAAATATTAAAGCCGATGAATAATCATTGACACCATAACCAACCACTAGGAATAGATAGTTTGTATTTCTATAAATCTCATATTACATCAGATTTATCTCCAACTGAAGATTTCGCAAATTTGGACCAACAGGAAGAATAGGGTGAGGAGTTACTCCCACCAAAACTACAAATACAAAATAGGGACGATCTTGCACCTCCGAAACTGCAACAGTGCTGAACTCCAACTGGAATTCGCAAATACCAAGAAAACATAAATTCACCATGACATCTACCACAATACCAAACTCGGCCTTATAAAGGGCTCCGGGAAGTTTCCCGAAGGGTTACACATGAGCCAACACAACCTATTATTTTATAACTAAACTAATTAAAAAGGGTCCATAAGATATTATTAATTTTGAGGCCATACAAACAATTAATTTAATTGAGTTATTTAATTATTTCAGGGAGATTACACATTTAAATTCTACATTGCTTGTAACAATTGTGCCATAGATTTATCTTCAATTGCAGGCATTGACTCCTACTTATGATGGCATTATACTGAATATCATCATTTTCTTCCTCAGTCAAATTTCATAATTTCTCCCCACAATTTTCATTTTTTCAATTTCTTCACCCTATTCACTCAATTTTCTCTATTTTGAGGAAGTCTTATTTCTTTATCATTGCACTGCATTAAAGTTGTTAAACTCTACTGTGTAGGTTGGCAAGAATCAAGATCATGCTCTTGTACAACTATAATGATCCTTTAATATTTTTGTAATTTCTATCGTATATTTTTCTTTGTAGTTTTTATCATGTAATACAGAAATAAATATGAAATGCAAGACAACTGCTATTGTACTTCAATAATTATCAAATATTTATTATGCTAATGGCAAGATCTGGAATTCCAAAAATATTGATACAAAATTCTACAAATTTTCCTTGATATTTAGAATATTTTAAACAATAGTAAATCAAACTAAATCTGCATACTACTTACAAGTCTAGCAATATAAGCCTACTCTTGAGTTTATCCGTACGGCCATTCATAAATTAGCAGCGATTTAAAATCTTCTATAGGATAAAGTGGTATGACAGCTAATGGATAAAGGCAACTGCAGCTGATTTTACAAAACTTGAACCCCTGGAAATGTTACAACTCTTTTCTGGCTTGTATGACAACCAATAAAATCTATTACTCTTTAATAAAGTCACACCACCCACTTTTGGCTTACACAACACCTCTCAAAAAACAATACAAGTCTTCAAAATATGTACCATGGCCCACCAATAAATAATATAATTAGCAAAAATGATATGGCTATCTTCAGTAAGGTATGACAATATTTATTATTGATGACTCTACCAATGGTATGGCCAGTAATAATATTGAAATAAAAGATTTGCAATCTTAAAATCAAGTAAAATACAACTCTAAAAAACATCTAAAACATGAGTTTATTTTGAAACCTTCTTCAATAAACTTGAAATCCTAACCACAAAATTGAAACTAAGATAACTGCATTTTTTTAGCACAACTACAATCCCTAAGTGAAATCACTTCAGAAGAACAATAGGGTTTTCATCCTCCAATCCAATAATATAAATAAACAAACCAAAACTCACAGAAATTAGAGAAATACAAAAAAAAAATTGCAAGAAATCTAAACAGAGGACATTACAGTGGTATTAGAAATTAGATCTTGCCAGCCAGCAAGGTTAGATCTAATAAGTTTCATGCAGCCTGACGATAAAGTAAAATATAACTCTAGAAAGCATCTAAAACATGAGCTTATTTTGAACCTTCAATTAACTAGAAATCCTAACCTGAAAATTGAAACTAAAATAACTGCAATTTTTTAGCACAACTACAATCCCTCAGTGAAATCACTTAGGAAGAACAAGAGGGTTTTCATCCTGCAATCCAACAATAAAAATAAATAAATAAATAAAAATTCACAGAAATCAGAGAAATACAAAAACTAAAAAAATTGCATGAAACCTGAAGTTAAACAGAGGATATTACAGTGGGATTAGAATTAGACCTTGCCAGCCAGCAAGGTTAGATAACTAGTTTCAAGCAACCTGACAATAAAGAATTTAGATTATATCTAAGAAGAAAAGGATTCCAGAAATAGAAAAACAGATGGGAGAAGAGGTAAGAAGGTCTTGATAGATGGTAAGAAGGTTGATATCTAGTACAATGCCATTATTAGCATAAGCCAAGGGCAACAACAAATGAGAGATCTTATGGTGTAGTTACTTTAGATGATGCAAAACTTGAATGCTACAAAGGCCACACCATCCCCTACAAGTGAAGGGAGTGCGATAGGAAATCGTGGAGCCATGGTTGGTTCTACATCTAGACCCTTCTAAACCACGTTCTTACAAAGAGAGGAAAATCTACATGATGAAGAAGAATCAAATCAAGAGGAAGAAAATTTTCAACTTACTTCACAAAGTATAGAGCGCTCAAGCCAAAGCTTCGTGCCCAAGTGTCACTCTATGATTTCTGTACTTTGAAGATGAAACATAGGAAGAATAGGGAAAGAAAGACAAATGCATATTGGCCCTGTGAGGATCTACAAACCAGATTGGCTAACCTAACTATTCCCACTTTTTACGGCTCAAACAATAGCCTTGCTCAATCTTGGACCAAAAAGCAATAAGCTTGATACATATTTTTAACTGAATCCAATGTATGAGGAAGCTCTCAAATTAGCTACACTTCATTTGGATGGCATAGCACATGAGTGCTAATACCATGGATTGGTTACTCTAAAGTACAATTTGAATAACACTTACAATGACTTCAGTTAGAGATTGATTAACAACTTTGACAAGGATTCAAAAATCTACTTCAGAGAGTTGGCTCAATTGAAACAAAGTAGCTCAATGAAATGTTATATGGGAGACTTTTAGAGACTATTAGCTATGGTTCCAAATGTTTTAGATGAGACATTCATAGTCTTTTTCATGGATGCTTTGACTGAACCTCTTAAAGGTTGGGTTAAGGCATTTGATTCACCATCATTATCAGCGGCCATTAGGAGAGCTGTAACCTTGGACACTTCAATCCCTAAGAACAAGTTTCAACATCAGACACCACATCTAGCATCACAAAAGAAATCATTTAAGAAGGGTCACATCAAAAGGAAATGTCACAAAAAGAAAGCAAGAAAGAGGAGTCAAAGAACAGTCTTAGAAGAAATTTTTGCTTCTATTGCAAAGAGCCATGGGGGCTTGGTCACCAATGCCACGGTAGAGGATAGATATAGTAAATTGAGGCAGTTTCGAAGGAGGAATTACAAGATCCTAAAACCAACGTGGTTGGAATAGAGCAAGGGGAAGCAAAAGTAGTTTCAAGAGGTGCTCTTGCCACTCTTTCTAAGGCTCGTAAGTATCAATCTTTTTGAGTTCATGGAGTTTTACACAGACAAAAGATTATAGGATTGACAATAGAGATACTCATAATTTCATTGATGAAGGTATGGTGTCTTGGAGAGAACTACACAATTTATAAGATGGATTCACCATTTGTAATGTCCCCTTTTTGGGATAGTCTTTAAAATAATAGAGTTCACTCAAGATATAATAGTTTTATCAAGGATTGCGATCTATATAAATATGTTCAAGTCAATAAATCATAGCACAACACCCAAGTTGATCGACTCGTGAAGTCTCCATAAATACCTTGCGAATCTACTAAGCTAAAAGACCTCATCCCTAGCTCAACAATGACAAAACCAAGGACCCTATCCCTAGCTTGTCAAATGTAGGGAAAATACCTTGTCCCTCCAAACCCTAGCTCAACTCATGAACCCAGACCCCATCCGATGACAATAGCAAGGACCCCATCCCTAGCTTGCTAAAGGGTAGGAAACGACCCCGTCCTTCCAAACCTTAGCCCACCCTTTGGGCCCAAACCCCGACCAATTTGCAAGTAGTAACTAGAATTCAAAATTGATGACTTAGTATATTTGCTTGACTATTGCTAAGTAATATTTCTTGAAGGATTGACATAAATCCCTTGAATAATTGTTTGAATGATACTAGGAATAATTCTTGAATGAATTTATGAAATTACAAGTACTGCTGAGTGTATTTCTGGAATTCTGCCTAGATTGATGCTTGATTTATTGTTAATTGATCTTTGTCCTGATGTTCTGAATTTATCTTCTGTCTTGCTGCTCTAATTTGAGGATCTGAATTACTCCCCCTTGAATCTTTTATTCCTTATTTTCTGCTCTGATTTCTATATCTGAATTATTTTTCTTCTTCTTGACCAATGAGACTTCTTTTCTTTTATACCTTCCACAATGGGAAAGGTCATGTCTTTTAGTTTTGAAAAGATACATTGTTTGTAATTGCTTTCCCTTTCCTTTCAGTCACTGCTCTTTGGTCTAGGTCAGCCCTTTCACTAGATTTAATTAGACTAAGTCAGCCCTTTAAAGGTCACAACAAAATTAACTTATTTTAATTATGAGATGACCCTCCTTTCATTCATTTAATCGGTGTTTTTATTATATTTATTGTTTTTTACTTATGTCTTTTATCCCGGTCGGCCCTCTCTAATCAATCACCTAGGGTTTATTATTTATAGGTGCAGTTTATAATGTGTTCTGAGTTTGGGGAAATGACAATCCACCCTTCCCAAGATTGATTGTCCTCAAGCAATGATCATGGAGAGAAAAATTAAGATTTGGAGTTTCCAACTTCTAACTTTCCTTTTCAATTCTACTTTGCTATTCTGGTATAATCTCAAGTTGGAAATTTGATACCAAGGAATATCTTTGTCTTTACTTTAGAAGTGAGGTACCCTAATAATTTCAAGTTCCCTCTCATTCTCCCTAAGAAGGAACAAAATCATCATCAATTGTATTTGCAAGAACTGATTTGTTTGGCCCTATGTCTACACAATCTTCGAACAAACTTTCCACATATAAAGATGAGGATTAGAAGCATGACACACATCTATGACCTTAAATGTGATGTTTCTCTTCTAAATCCTTTTAGTCCACCTACAAAAATTATTCCTTCTATTAGGACCGTGCAACCCTTGGAGGTCCATTTGATAGACCTTGTAGAATTACTTCCTTACCAGTATATTGGAAACATAGTTCCATCTTTTGAAAATCTTGATAGAATCTACCTAATGAACGTAACCATTGAATGCTTAGAACCACATCTATATCTCCTATATTTACCACATGGAATTCTTCTTTTATTTGGTGCCTCCCCAATGCAATTCTTAGATGCGGAATTCTTCGTGTGCAAGGGGTAGTAAATTCATTCACCATGATTACCTTGAAACCTTCAAAGTCCTTGACTTTTAACTTCATTCTTACCTAATGAACGTAACCATTGAATGCTTAGAACCACATCTATATCTCCTATATTTACCACATAGAATTCTTCTTTTATTTGGTGCCTCCCCAAGGCAATTCTTCGTGTGCAAGGGGTAGTAAATTCATCCACCGTGATTACCTTGAAACCTTCAAAGTTCTTGACTTTTAATTTCATTCTTGTTACTAGACCTTTGCCAATGAAGTTATGTGTAGTGCCGCTATCAACAAGAACAACTAATTTTTGACCTTGCAGAGCACTGTGAATTCTAAAAGAGTGATACTTGGGTGCCCGTAAAAGTGTAGCCAAGTTACCACTTTCAACCTCTTCTTCACCTTGTTTTCTTTCTTTTCTCCATGGGTTCAAATTCTTCATATATTATTGCTTCTATGTGGCGTACTTGTCCCTTTTTGAAGCATCGATGACCCGGCTTCCATGGTTCTCTACAATGGAAACATAGACTCTTCTTTCGATGCTCTCTCACAAATTTTTTCTCCTTATTACGTTGAGGAGGTAATTCTTTTGGTTGCAAATTATCCTCACCAAAGGGTCGTTTATGTGATCCCAATAGTATATTCTTGGTATAGGTCTTCACCTTGGTTGTAATTTCTAACCTTAATGCTTTTTTTATTGCATCTTGTAGGGATGTAGGATCAAGAGCACCCACCAAGCCATGGAGTGACTCCATTAATCCTTCAATAAATAGGTATGAGATCCTTCCCTCAATAACACCTAACACCATGACTACAATTCTTTGAAATTCTGCCACGTAATCTTCTATTGATCCTTGTTGTTTCAATTGTGTTAGTTCTTTGAAGTGTCATTCGGGGTGTTTTTGGTCAATCAGTCCACGAGTTTTTGAGTAAATTCATCATAGATTGTTATGTTTTGGAGCCCTTGAGTAATCAAACCATGGTGTCACCAGTTGTGTGCAACCCCTCTCAAATGTAAGATGGCAGATTTGATGGCATCTTCTTCAAACATGGGACTAAGAGATAGATATGTGTCCATTTTTTGGATCCATGAATGGGCGGTGACTTTTCCCAATCCATCAAAATTAGGGAGAGTCAATTTGCCTATTTTATGGTGTAATTCTCTATTACGTTGATCCCTTTCTCTTCAAGGGTTACTTCTTTTTCCAACCTCACAATATTCTCTATAATGAAATATTCCTTCTTATTTCAAGGTCAAGTCTTGAGTAAGCTTCTGCATAATCATCTAAGTTATTGATTGGTGCATGGATTTCTTCTTCCTCTCTTGATGGTTCCTCTCTAGGTAAGAAAGAAGGTCTTGTTAGCCTACATGTGACCCTAGTGAAGCTCTATTGTCATTTTCTAAGTGGCATCCCTCCCATTAGTTTGCTCAGGTCTAAGAGTGCTAATTATGTTATTAATATTTTGGAGGGTTTGCACGAGTAGTTGTCTTCTCATTTTGCTCCATGAAAGCTTGAATTGTTCTTTCGTTGTGTTCTATGAAAGTCCTCAGTTTATCTCCCAATTGTTCACCCATTATATTATTTTGAGTAGAATTATTGCTTTCTGTAAGTTTCCTTCTTTCTCTCTCTAATGCCCTTTGAGTTCTTTGGCTTGATTATGTCAACTACTTTTCTTGATCCTCAGGTTGGCAGGATCAAGGCTCTGATACCAATTATAATGTCCCTCTTTTGGGACATTGTTTAAAATAGTAGAATTCACTCAAGATTAGTTTTATCAAGGATTGCAATCTATATAACTATATTCACGTCAATAAATCATAGCACAACACCCAAGTTGATCAAATTGTGAATTCTCCGCAAATATCTTGCAAATTTGCTGAGTTAAAAGACCTCATCCTTAACTCAATAGTGACAAAACCAAGGACCCCATCCCTAGCTTGTCAAAGGTAGCAAAAAGACCTTGTCCATCCAAAATCTAGCTCACCCTATGAGCCCAAACCTTGTCAGTGACAATACCAAGGACCCCGTCCCTAGCTTACCAAAGGGTAGGAAAAGGCCCTATCCTTCCAAACCTTAGCACAACCCGTGGGCCCGGACACTGTCCCGTTGGCAAGTATTACCTAGAATTCAAAATTGATGACTTGGTATATTTACTAGACTATTGCACACTAATATTTCTTGGAGGATTGACAATCAACCCCTTGAATATAATGTTTGAATGTTATTGAGAATAATTCTTGAATGAATTTATGAAATTACAAGTACTGCTGAGTGTATCTCTGGAATTCTGCCCTGAACATTGAATTATAGATTGATGCTTGATTGATTGTTAATTGATCTTTGTCCTATTGTTCTGAATTATCTTCCCACTGTACTGAATTTATCTTCTGGGTTGCTGCTGTAAATTGAGAATCTGAATTACTTCCCCTTGAATCTTTTATTCCTTATTTTCTGCTCTGATTTTATGCCCAATGAGACTTCTTTCCTTTTATACCTTCAACGGTGTGAAAGGTTGTGTCTTTTAATTTTGAAAAGACACATTTGTTTGTAATTTCTGCTCCTTTCCTTTCAGTCACTGCTCTTTGCTCTAGGTCGGCCCTTTCACTAGATAAAATTAGTCTAAGTCAGCCCTTCAATAGTCACAACAAATATTACTTATTTTAATTATAATCGGCCCTCCATTCATTTATTTAATCGCCATTGTTATTATATTTATTATTCTTTTTCTTATGTCTTCTATCCTGGTCGAGCCTCTCTAACCAATTGCCTGAGGTTTATTATTTATAGGTGTAGTTTACGATGTGTTCTGAGTTCAGGGGCGTGATACCATTGCTTGCACTGAGAAAAATTCAAAGCTTGACATCACTTTGGGGAGCATAGAGTGCATGATGATTTCTATGTTGGTGGACTAGGAGAAACCTATACGTTTTGGGGGTGCAATGGCTATATTCTCTTGGGGAGTTCACCCAAATCTATCAAACAATAAGCTAAAATTCAAGGCAGAAGGAAAGGATGAAATACCCCAAACTTTTTTTTTGTATTTTGACAAATGCTTGACAAAATTCTCATGAATTAAGTAAATGTAATAAAATAAGCTACTTCGATCTAGCCACAATTCACATAGTTGTAACGAAATATAAATGCTATTAGACCAAAATTCATCTCAACATGGCTACACACAAAGACTACATATATCCATGGCTAGAATTATCAAAGCAATATTCTCATTCAAATTCGTTTCGGGCTTTGATTGTGTATGTATTTTTAGCATCAACGTTACGGATCACACTCCGTGATCCATCATCAGGATGAGAGAGAGTGCAAGATTTGAATTAAAAATGGATTGTGGAAATCTAATAATGTTGATCAATATTCTCATTTCATAAACTTGGTATTGCATACATCCAATTCTAATATGAAATAAATTAATAAATTCCTAACATTTTTGTTGATCCTTAGTAGGAAGTGCCCAACATATGAAGTCAATGCTCATCAAATAATGGGGCATCCAAACTTCCCTGCAACTGGTCACCCATTCTCAAACTCTCCATACGACTCCCTTATACCTATATGGCTCAAATCTGAGAAAATTGTAGCCACTAACAAGATGGTATGGCCTGCGATGGCAACCTTCAACTAGTGTGCCCTGTTTCAAGTCTTATCAACAAGTAATTGATAGAGATTAGCTAGAAAATGATTATTTCATTCAATCTACACCTTCGCTTCAAAGTGGAACAATATTCATAAAGCTTGAAAAGCTATTTCAATTTATTCTACATATATATCCAGAAAATATTTAACATTCACACCTATGAATCTTGGGTGATTCGACTCACAAGTTGGCTAGGTGGGTTCCATCCTAAAAACCAATCTTCGCCAAAGTGTTTCCCTCCTAAAGTAGAATAGATGAACAATTGCTCCCTCTCAAGATGAGGCGTGGAAATAAAAATACCAAACATGAATATCCCTTTTCAACTCTCCTTTCTATACCCTTTTTGCATAGTTGAAATTTTATTAGTCATTTCCCCCTTTACAAAGTAGCTTTTAAAATTTATTTTTAAATTAACTTTACTTTTGGATCCCAATAAGTCACTTTTCAAAAAATTGTCCAACAAATAATCAAATAAATATAATTTGTCAAAAAATGAATGTCCTTTGACAACTTAATTTAATCATAATGCAATAATTATTCCCTTGCAACGTACCAATTAGCCTACGGGAATAGATAGGCTGAGGGTCATTGCCAATTGTTCATGCCTACAAAAGGGGCATTACAAAGGAGGTAACACTATGGGGCATTTTGAATGGAGGACCAAGAATTATTTCAACAATGGGAATAAAATGATCATTTTGTATAGGCCAAGTTGCTTGGAAACCACATCATTTGATAAGGTCATATGAAGGTGAGAAGTGTCGTCATGTGAATATTTAGTCTATCTTGGACAAGCATAGTATGGTATTTTTGTGATTTACCTCATGGGTTGCCATCTGATAGAGGATTTGAACACATTTTAGAGCGTCAGATTAAATACAAGCAAAGACGAGAATGATTTGGTCTTTTTGCGCCTACAACCATATAGGCAGAGCACACTGAAGAGGAGTGGTGCATCAAAACTCAAGCCACGGTTTTACGGCCCCTATAGGATTGTGAATTGAATAAGAGAGGTAGCATATGAGCTTGACTTACCAGCAGGTAGCAGGATCCATAACTTTTTCCATGTTTCATGCCTCAAAAAGGCATTAGGCCAGCATGTGGTTGCTTCTCCAGTCCTTCCCCCACTTGATGAGGAGGGAGTTTGATTTTGGAGCCTAAGTCCATCATTGATATGAGGGAGCGCAGATTGCGCATCAAAGTAATCAGAGAGTATCTCATCAAATGGAAGAACTTGGCTTTGGAGGATGCTACATGGGAAGGAGAGCAGATTCTTCAGCATCCTAGTTTGTATTTTCTTCAGGGCAAGCAATCCTGGGAAGGGAGGACTGTAATGTCCCCATTCTCGGAGTGACAGTATGGAGATTGTGTACTAGCTCATTCATCATTCCCATGAGCTAGTCATCATGATTAGGGAATGACAATTGTTGGCCAAGGGAGCGATATTATGGTAATTATTGAAATTAAGGAAGAAAAGGGAAATGTTTTAACGTAAAATAAAATATATATTTTTATTATATTTTATCTTTATTTAATTTCCCACTTTTCAAGCCCAAAATCAATATATAAAATAGTTTTATATCCTAGGAGGGGGTCATTCAACTTGGGAGTCATAAGGAAAAGTTAAAAATAAATTTTAAGTTGCTTCCCCTACTGGCTGCCCAGACCCATGAGCATTATATAATAGTAAAAGTAAAAATTATTAATATTTCTTAGTGGCCGGCCTTGCCTTGGGCGACTAGGTAAAAAGATTCAAAAAAGATTGTTTGGAGGCATTCGACATTCATTCTGGACTTGCATATCGACTTTCTCCTTGGCTACAGATTAAAATTTCAGTCCAATCAAGGTGATGATCCCTTGGTAACTAAGGTTTGGTGATGGCCCCGTTCCTGTATTGAGAGGCGAATTCATGGTGGAGTTCATCATTGTGCTTACTGGCGAATTTAGGAGTTTATGTCATTCTCCAGTCAGGGTTTAAAAGATTTTTGTGCAGATCCAACTCCGGACCATTTTATAAACTTATGGCATGCTGGGTGAATAGATTTTGGGCATTTCTTGAGCACTTCCGAGGTGGTTCCATAAATTCTGGACAATCTCATGATTTGGTCGGTTTTCAAGGGAAGTGACGGCAAGAGTTCGAATGTTTTGTTTTTGACTGAACGTCTGCAAACTCAGTTTTAATCTGCTATCAGTTATCTTTGGCATCCATCTTGGGTGATCAAAGATTCAAAACACACATCTTTGGAGGGTTGCTTGATTTGGGCCATATCTTGCTTTCTTCTGCCCAGGTCGTCTATTGGGGAAAGCATTTGGAGTAATTTTAAGACTGTATCCTGTCCAGTTTGTTCCCAGATTTACAACAGTCAGTGCTGGAGTGATTTGCAGCCCATTACCATTCTTCTTAAGGTCTTAACTGCCCCCAATCTCCATCAGCTAAAGGAGCTTTTATCCGGGCATGTATTGCACATGATTTTTGGGGTATCATAAGAGTGGACCAGTGTTATTTTCTAAGTGATTTGTGATATCTGAAACTATATCAGACTGATGCCATTTGTAAGAAGAATCAATGTATGAGAAATAGAGGTTTCTTTCCCTTGGTTTATGTCCATTGTTTTGTGCAAGTGTTATTTTTCTGTTGCCCATGCTTAAACATCCATCATTGGCATTAAACAAACCAATTCAAACATCAAACAAATCTCAAACCAATCAGTAAACTCGGATAAAATCAATTGCAAGCAAAGAGTTTGTTAAAATGCCACACAAGCCAGATTGAAAAATTCAAGGAAGATTTGGGACAGACCTAGCAAGGGTTACTACACAGTATCATAGCAAGAGTGCCTAAGTGTGTAAACCAATCATCAAATGTGACGCAATTCGCACCAGGACTTGTGGTTGTGGGTTTATGAGAAAAGTGATCAAAATGCCTCCACGAAGAAATCAGGGAGGTGGAAGAAATATTGTTGTACCAAAAGAGAGTTTGAGAGCCCTACAAAGACAAGTTCAAGCACTATGAGACATGTTGCATAGAAAGTTTGAGCCAAAAAGAAGGGATGAAAGTGAAGATGAAGCTAAAGAACAAGATGGAGTAGAAAGTCCTAAGAAAGTCAGATTATTTGCAGTTTATTAATTTAAACCTTAATTCCCTGACTATCCAAACTCTTGAGATGGATCGAAAACTTAAACGAAAAGGCCTTAGGGTCTCACTTCTTTTGTGTGCCCTAGCTATATGAAAATGAAATAATATTTTATAAATAATATCGTCATGTGTGCCCTAATCAATTCAAGATATAGGGTTGATTCCAATCTTGTGTAATGCTACTATGATTACTTAGTGAAATCCAAATCTGTTCTAAAAAATCGAAATCTGCAATATAGAATGAGGTTTTGATAAAACAAATGCACACATTTTATAGTCTAACCAAAAATAATATTATTCACAAATAAACCATGGTTTTTCCCAAAAATCATGAATAAATTGGCAACTATTTTTCTTTGGTTATTATAATCACATACTTGTGGAACGATTTGATGTAAATGCAACATTGTCATGAACTTCCTTCAATATTTGCAAAGTAAATTAATCTAATATCAATAAGTTGGTGAAGTAGCTCTCTTAAAGTTCTATAGACCATGTGCTCTAGTATATGATATGTCTTTAAGTAAAGATTTTTATTAAACAATGGAGAATTATTAGAGGGTGAAATTCCAAAAGCAACCTACAAAAGTACATTGTCTTAAATATGCGTTTGAAGAATACAACTTTAATGTGGTATATTATGGTAAACCAATTTAAGCTGACCATCATCAACAAATCCATGTGAAATGAAATATTTATTAGCATGTACTGCTAAACAGAAAAAAGTAAATGGGACTGTAGTTCTAGTACTTGGTTGATAAGGACAAGTGAGAATTTATTCAACGTTAGCTAACCATTTGTTGTCTTCCTACTGCTTCCAATAATTAAAGAATTTTGATCCATTTATCCTTCCATAACGACAGGAACCAGGTTTGCATATAATATTCATGTGTGCACACATCCACAATAAAACCCACACATATAACAGACAGAAAGAAAGTCTGTTTTTCCTGTTGAAAGAACCTGAATTGAAATGTATAAACGAATGCCCTTATCAAAATATATTTAGATATAAATGTTCATAAGGATTTTATGGTTTAGAAAAGCTCTCAAAAAACTCTGAAAACCTCAAATCTCAGGATCAGACTTTCTCCTATGCATATATGTATACTTGAGCCAATGTCAGATTGCATTTGAACACAAATTGATCTCTAAAACATAATCCAACCGTAAAAGAGAGAATTTAAATTACCTTTGAAGTTGGGTCTATGGCCATATTGTGTGTTACTGGAATTCACCAATTTCTCCAATCCTTCAGCAGCACCTAGTTTTTGATGAGTATAAATTTGAAAGGTTTCTCTTGACTCTTCGTTATGATCAATTTTCCTCAGGTACTTTGAAATTTTATTCTCCCTCAAGTTCCACAGCAGAACTGCCAGAGAACCGAAAATTGTGGTGCCCAGAAGCATGCATAAAATGACAGAAAGACCTCTTGACCACCAAGAAGTGCTCTCATTACGATCAATGTAATATAATTTTGTTAGCACCATTGTTATGAAAAAACCAATTATGGATGAAATCATATAGATGCCGGCCCATATATTATTGCCACTGCCAGTGCCAACTAAATTTGACATTGGTTTTGTTTTCATAACAGGATTAGAGACAAATTGTACAATATTTGCATTGTTGCCATCTTCCTGCATGGAAAACAAAAAGTTATGTACTTATTCATCAACCCAAATAATGTAAATGGAGAGATTTTGTAGTCAGAATAAATATACAGAAACTTAAAGATCATATGGATCATGAATTTCATGTTAAGTAAGCTTACCAACTCAGGTTGTAATTCTTGTGTCACATATACTTGGAGCTTTAGGGATATCTTGTTTGCAAATCCTGGACAAATGCATTCTGCATCGACTAAATCAAGAATGTAAAGCTCTTTTGATTTTTTCACGGACCAAATTAGAAGCACGTTTCTTGGTAAACCAGTCTGGCACTGTTTGATACGATGAAGAAGGTCCCGTAATATAGCAACAAAAGGTGAAATTCCAATGCCACCAGCGACCAAAATCAGATTGTTGTAACTACACAGTAAGGAAATTTCAGTTGAAGTGATTAATTGAGTTCAATGCACTGGAGATATGCTAACAAGATTGGCTAGAAAAAGAAAAAGAGAAAACTAAAATGATAAGATCAGATCACTTGGTAGTTTATATCATGTCCCAAAGATATTGTTTCCCAATGCTCAACTGAATTGGCCTCTCATCTAATGATTAGCATCCACAAGTGCCTAACATGTTTCAAATCATTTAAATCACAAACAATAATCTATAGAGGAAATTATTGCACAAGGAAATCTTAGAAAACATTTAAATGACAAATCAACCACCAAGCTGTTAGAAAGGCTGAAAAGTTCAGATCTTAGATTTTTGGGTTCCCAATTTCTATTCATACATGATCCACCTAAGAGAATTAATCTAAAACAAATTGAATGCTTTATTTAGTAATTCACCAAATTGGATAATTCTTCAGAATGCTGGAGAATGATATATGTTAAGTCACATGATGGTGGTAGATAATGATGCTGATGGTTTTTCTTCTAGCATTAATACAGAAACATGACAGCACGGGTTTCTAGCCTCGGTATTCAGTTTTGGTCTTCTGCTATTTCTTTCTTGGTATTTACCCACCATGGGCTTACCTCCTCTTCTTTTGATTTCATAGGTTTCGAGTGTAGTCAGATTAATTGTAATCATTTGTTTTGTTATATGCATGTCAATATGAGTGGTGTGCTTGATTATTTTTCTTAGCATGGTTAAGCATCTTAACAATTGTGGTATAGCTGATGCACATCTCAGTCGATGGACCTATCTGTAGATGATGGTCTAGGAGGTGGGCTCTCACATGATCAAACTGTCATTGTACCACATTTGTTATATGTACGCTACATTTTATCAAGAAAGTAGAAGTTACCTAATTCTATGTTGTGTGCAATGTCTAGTATTCTTATTCTTTTGAAGTACATTTCTCCTCTATCATTTATTGGCACAACATTCCTAGCATCGTTGCCACTAAAAGATTAGATCAAGTAGAATCTAAAATTGACAATAATCTTTAATGACTCACAAGTATGGAAGTATAATTAAGAGTCAATAGACCAACTAGTTGAAGAAAAAAAAACCAGAAAAAGGATAAAATTTAACCTAGGACTTCACATTTCTTTAGAAGGTATTAATTTAAGAGAGCATAGGAGAGAAGTTCCAACAAACACAAGTCTTTCAAGTCCATGATAATAGACTTGATGAGTATGATGGTTGCTTTCCTAATAACAAGGCAACCTAGTTACAACGAGTTTACAAACCCAACTTATAGAATTAGCTGAGTTTTGTTGCCAACACTAACTAATCTACAAAAGCTTGTGAGTTTTGTTTTCAACTCCTTTTTGACTTGCCAAGCTTAAATAGACATGACATGTTTTCGGGTGGTGTATAACATCAAATTACAACCTGAAATTCTCTAATAAAAATAATTTGGATCCAAGACTACCATCAACTGCATTAATTTCTATAATTTGGCAGTGTTTCTTCAAATTTGTAAAGTCTCCATTGGAGACAAATTTGGAGGGAATGTGGAGCCGAGATACTAGTCATGTATGCCTTGCCAAAAGACTTTATTATGGAGATTGAAAGAAAGTATTTTTTGAAAATAAATATTATTGGCGCTAGATTATGAATTCAATTGAATATATTTCATATTGCCTTAGCTTTCTAGAATTATGTGGCTTGCATGGAATAATATTTTAGTGCCTAAAGGTTAAATCCTTGCGAGAAAACAGATTTGGCCTTGAATTATTTTATGGTAACTATTTCTTATGTCTAGCATGAAAAATTCAAGAAGTGGCTTCTTCCGTCATTGATTCTAAATTTCATCTAAACAGAAATCTTTATCCATCAAAAGACCAGTCTCAGAGGCGAATGAACACATTAACATTGGGATGGTGTGAAGATTAGAATTGTGGTCCATTTCCTTGAACTACCAGCCAAGAATTATATCTGAGCATGCGTGGATATCAGGAAAGAAGTATTGCTGAGTCAAGGAGATCGTCTTTCAAAGTCGTGGTCCTTACTGCGCCTACAATAAACTCACTATCATCATCTCTCCTGCTGAGAAGGTTCAGGAGGTTGCCGAGTGAAGCTTGGGAGCAAAGAGGAAGGAGTTGGTGAAGACCTTGCAGAAATCTGCATGTTATTGTTTTATTGTTCATAGCTGTTAAGATACAAATATATTAATTAACGCCCTCTACGCTAAAGCATTAATACATCTAATATCGATTGGAATCAGTAGCTGGTCTCCTTGCAATTTCTGTGCAAGTCGTTTGCTGATAATATAGGTCAGAGTTGCCTTTTCTGAAATATCTTTTTATTTCTGTGATAGGGTGTATTCATACATTTGTTGCTCTTCTTGTTTAACTGTACTATATAAATATTTCTTGGCCTTCACATCAAACAAGAAAAGTATATAAACTGGTAAATCTGGAAACCATTGAACAGCAACATTGGAAAGTTAAGCTTTCAGAAATAAGAATAACAGATAAGGGAATATTTGAGGCTCTTGTGGGAAGAGGTCTTTACAGTAATGGGGGAGGCATCTAATGGCTTACTCAATCCTTTCTCCTCTCTTTCCCTCCTAACACTTGTATCCAACTTCAAGCAAGGCAAATGAAACTCTTCCTCTTCTCTTCAAGAATATGTTGGGGAAGTTAGGGAACAACCATGTTGGGAGAATGGAAATTTGTGATTAAATCAAAGGCTATAGATGCTTTAGCGGTTCTCTCACTTGAGTCAGTTCTTTTAAGTTTTATTTAACTTAAAATGTAGAAGTGCTTATAAGTAAAAGAAGGGTTAGAATTCATTTTATGAGAGATTGATCGATGGATTGGATACCTTGGCTTGAGGTTGACCTAGACTAGGTTAGGGGGTGAGAATGCCTGAAATTGTTTTATAGTGTTTAATTATTCCTAATGTCCCATGTAAACCTTGCATTGCACAGTTCTTAGCTGTTCATTATAAATATTTGTCGGTGCCTAAGTGATTAGTATTGTGGAGGTTGAATTTATTATAATTAATGGAACTCAATTAACCTGGGCAAAATTAGTGGTGCAAATCTGATTTTGGGATGTGATGTTTGTCATGGAATGAGTCACCTTGTCAAACCTAGGGTGTTAACTAAACAATTCATGAATTAAATAATTGGAGCAACTATTAACTTAAGGACCTTGGATGGGAATGTGATTCAGCATGAGCAGAACCCTTGTGGTTCCACAAAATGACAGATAAATTGTAGTTTCATTGCCGTGCTGTTAATGTTTGTATGAATTAATTAAAACTTTAATTAACTCTGTTGTAAAGATTTACTTCTATTGGGATTTTATTTGGATATTATGGATAGGCACTAGATAAAAATACAATTAAAAAAATCATTATGAGAAGGATGGATTTTGGAATGAAAGGTCATGTAAATGAAATGCAAAAAAGTTCTCCAAAAGATATGCCTAATTGTATAGGAACTCAAATTTCACTAACAAGAACATGTAAGCCGTCACCTTATAGAATCTGTAGAAGTAAATAAAACTTGAAGAATAATAAGGGCAACTTCTGTTCTTTCTCCATTTTAGAAATTCGGTGTGTTTCCATTTTATGTATGTATCAGTCCATTAATGGGCACAAATAAACTTGTAAAGCATAATTTTAAATTCATCTAGGCAGCAAATTTCATTATGACAACTTGAGATTTTTAATTCTTGAAGCATTACATGATAAACATCTTCTATATGCTTAGAAGCTTCTAATCAGTTAACTGTGTCCTGAAGGAAAAAAATGTTGAAGGAGTTGGATCATATAAGATCATTCTCTGCTTGAGTACTTACTTTTGTATATCAACAAATGATTAAATTATACACAAACAAAAAACAATAACAAAGATGAAAATACGGTATATAAGGAGAGAACTTACCTTAAATGATAAGGTATTTCATTCCCATAGGGACCCTCCACCGAAGCATTCAATTTATAAGGAAGGGCTGTGGATAAATCTGCTGTTTGTTCCTTGGTTTTTGAAACCATATTTTTCAGTTCATTTGTCCATTTTCCAAGAGGTTTGATAAGTATTGATAAATGATGTCTACCATCATATGGGCTAGAAGACACACTAAATGGATGCCATTGCAACCAAGATAAATTCCGTATCTGAAGGAAGACAAAGCTCAGAGCATTGTAGGACAAACCTGAAAGAGAAAAGAAACCATTTCATTAAATATAAATATAATAGCAAGAAAGTTGAAAATAATGATCACCCAGAGTTTAGAATATATTAAGGTCTACTTGCTACAAATAGGTGCATAGTAAAGACATATCATATAAAAAGAGGCATTAATCCCAATATAACTCTTACAAGGCACTTGAAATGGAACATGATCTTATATAAGCATGTGCAACAACATAATCACTACTACGTCAATGCAGTCAGATTCCAATCCAGATTTGTGTCATGCATAGATTCTAACAAGTCACTCCAATAATATAAGTCTTTTACAGAATAAGACATTCTAAAACATAGAATAAGAGTGACTTCGTACTTGGTGGCTTTGATATAACTAATTCTACCGTTCCACATGGGAGGCACATTGCTGACAGTATACCAACATCTTTCCGGGATTGACAGAATCTAAGAAATCGATCAAGTAGAAAAAAGAATACTGGTATTGCTGCCATGCAAAATATAAAGTCGCCCACATGTAATGCTAGAAATATCACAAAAACAATGTATAGCTGGTGTGTGTAGAAAAAGACTTCGAAATAGTGTTTCCGAACAAATGGCAGTGAAGTTGCCCACATGACCAAGCCAGCACAGAGACTTATCTCCCCTGGGACATTTGCAATACCAATACTATTCCATTGAAGCACCTGTAAGATCAACATTGAATACACATTAGACATGAACACTAAAAACATTAACCTACTAAACATGAGTATTCAGAGAATCAGTTCCCTATTTGGTCTCAACTTTCTTTTGATTTTTTTCAGTATTGTCTATAAAATATATCAGCAGCTAATAATACCATTGTCAAAGCATGTCATTGTACATAAAAAATGACTCCTGTAAGCTATAGACAATTCTTCTGTAATACACTATGACTCTGAACATTGCTACAGATAGTTGTATTTCTAATCCTCTCTGCATTCAATTTTCCCTTACAAATGTTCAACATTGAGGAAACTTCAGATGACTGAAAAAAAGTGATAATATGAAGTTTTGATGATGTCCACTGTGCCCCATGACATTTATATAAGACCTTTAATTAATTTTTTCAGTATTCATTGAAATTGTCATATTCTTCTTAAATAACGCTTTCATCCTATGAACTGTGATGCACTTCTAACTTGCCTCAACCAAGTATATATATTCAGTACAAATTCTAACTTCAAATTTTTCTTTACATTATTACTTTTTAAATCTAATTGTGTATGCTAGATTTATTCCCTTTAAATGACCCAATGAAGCTTGAAAACCAAAATAAGTTGAGAAAGAGCAACAAAAACAACCTTTCTTGAAACATATGAAGCCCAAAAATTGCAAAAGAAATCACATTAAGTAAAAAGATAAATATTTGTTTGCAAGAAAAGAAAGAAACCCCATACTAACATCTCAGCTAACAACTAAAAGTGCAGGTCATTTTTCAATGCAAAAATGACAATTAGATCTAAAAGCGATATTTGAATTCTATAAGTTTTGGCTAGGTTCTGAGGTCTAGCACTCCTTTACAGGGTTCGAAGGTAAATTTCTGCTTTATTGAGTACAAATTGGGAAGCCTTCAATATGATACAATCCCTATATATAGACCTCAATCTTTCAAGTAACATCAGACTAGGAAAATACCATCAGATAAAGATCTCAGAAAAATAAGTAGTAAACATCTGATTTTGAAAAAAAAAAGAAGAGAGAAATTAGGATTTGAATAAATCATGGGTTATCAAGGGGTATTACTACAGTACCCTGATTCCAGATTGCTAAAATAACCTAAATTTCTATAACATTACAAGAAATTCCTTCCATTCCTTGGCAACTTTTTCTGCAATAGGCCTTGTCTTTTCATATTTTCTCATTAACTTCAAGCATTCTTTTTTCAAAGAAATGCATCTTAGATTACATCGTCTGAGTATTAGCTATTTAAGGAAAATCAATCCCTAAATAGGCAAGGAAGAAATTACTTGGGCGAGCCTGCAACCTAGTGGGCAAACTGCCAAAGAATCCACATCCTTTCAAAATCATTCAATCTTAGATATGCTCAATCAAAGCCATATCTTATCTAAAACTTCACTTCCCCAAACTGAGTGTGGTTGTAACTTAATGAAAAGTAGATATAAATCTTTCTCTCCAATGGAAACTGAATGTTGCTAACTGAACTGTATGGCAGAGACTCTTGCATCTGTCCTTGACTACCAAAGAATTCCTTGCAAGTGGTCCGCTGCCAAGAGAAGAGTAAGTAAAAAGGAAACTGTTGTTGCAAACAAGCCCAAAACCGTCTAGTTGTGAACAATTCTATAAGATATTGTCAATTCGCTCCCCACTCCTATGCAACAGCTAAAACATCCACAGTACCCCACTTTACTCCATCATGCCTTGATAGCCAAAACCTTGATGCCTACTAGCCATCCCGACACCTTTAGAGTCTCAACTTTGTAATGCAATTTTCCAAAGCCTCATTTTTTTGTTCTTCTGAGTTTCAATGTTTACTTTTGAGGTCCTCCAATCAGATTCTAGTTACTGTTAACATAAGGTCCTATTAAATCCCCTCACTCATTAGCTGGCAGGCCTTCATTTCACAAACAAGCAATAAACGATGTATTTCAACTGTTGGAAAATATTCGATACAATACAAACAGAAAATAAGAAGTGTTCAAGAAACAAAGATTAAATACAATACAAACAGAAAATAAGAAGTGTTCAAGAAACAAAGATAGAAATATTAAGTACTAGTTGTGACATCAACATGAAAATATCTTCTTTATTTCTCATGTGTATAATCCCTTACTGATTTCTTCCCAAATATTTGCACTTCCCTTCGTCAATATTTAGACAAATGGTTGGCGTGCATGCTAAGTTTGCTGCAGGTTTATGTGTTTCAGAATTTATAATAGTTTCAGGTTACGATGAAAAGCATGACATACATAAATTTCATTTAACTGAAACTAAATTCATATAAAAATCTGCATATAATGTTCAGTTTGCAAGATTATTTTAATGTTAATGAATCAGTAGATACAGAGACATAAATAGTTTAATTCTGATCTCTAGAACAGCTATGCAATGCTTCTCTACTGATTATTAAACACAAGACTTCAAACTGATTATACATTCAAGTATTTTCTGGTCACAAATACCCATGATTTGGGCTGACACAACTCCCAATATGCTTTTAACTGATGCATCCCAAGACTGGATGAAGACAGCAATTGAAATGTTTCTTTTCAAGGGCTCGAAATGGCAGGTATGAGTCCCATGTCTAAGTGTGGAGGTTGGAGAATGCCACCATTGGATAGAAAGCCCTCCCAAAATCATTCAGCGAACAAAATAAACCACGACCAGGAGTATACCTCTTATATTCGACCTGTGTTGTGAAGATATTGTGCCCAGCTGACTATTCCAGCATCCCTCTATGAACAGCAAATAAAATAAGGAGGTTGGCTCTAGACAAAACGATCCCCAATGACTTCACTTTCCACGTTTGGCTTCCACAAATGAAATCAGCTGAAGAGTTTAAAAAAAAAAAAAAAAGACAAACCGCACGGTGGAGGGTCCACCGCACGGTGGAAGTTCACCGCACAGTGACTTCACCGGACGGTGGAAGTTCACCGCACGGTGACTCCACCGGACGGTGGGAGGCCAACCGTCGGTCAACTTGCGGCAGGAGGTTTTAAAAAGACGCCACCAACGTTTTAAAAAGAGGCCGCCAACAAGCAGGGAAGTAAAAAGGCAAATCGTGTGGCAGCAATAACATAAACAAAAAACTAACAATCCACCACATAGAGCATACGCAGCAGTTGGAGAAGGAAGCAGCAATGAATATCGGGCAGCAGTGGAAAAGAAAGAAGTATCGAGCCGCACGATAGGCGTAGGAGGCAAACATAACAAGGGACGATTTCAGCCTTGCATGGGTTCCTCCTCGAACGGAAAGGAAGGAGGAAGAACAGGTCTGAGGAGTATTGCACGGAAAGAGAGGAGGAAATCGCGTAGGAAGGAGGTCTGGGGAGCAAGTGTGCCCGTACGGTGGTTACATTTTTTTCATAAAACCAGCAAACCCTAACCGTTTCTTGGCAAGTCGTTATGGAATCCGCAGGGAAAAGGAGATGGAAGGCTCAGTTGGGCGACAATTTGAACACAGAGAAGAAGGTAAGGGTTTTGCCCTCGGGAGTACAGGTGACCGGAAACATGGGAAAAGGAAAAGCTATGCAAAAGGAGCAAGTCACTTATGAATCTGTAGCGTTCTAAGGTCTCAATGGCTTGGAGTGCCGGAAATGGTGGCAGGAAACACCGGACACAAATGAAGCAAAGAAGTTCTTGAAGCACGCGGGTGTACATTGGGCGATTCAGATGCCCTTGTTTCCTGTTAAAAATTTCGAGCCCACATTGCGGGTAATGGTGAATACCTATGACAGGCACACGCAGAAAAGTACATTTGCGTACAGGAAACACGTGGTTACGGTTTCTTTTGGTCCACCAGATTTCACCCGTGTGCTTGGTATTCCTAGACAGAATGAACAGAAGATAGAGATTAAAAAGCATAAGATGACAAAGGAGCGGAAAGAATTCTGGATCCGCCGCATTTCTCGCACCCTCACCCAAGCTGAGATGGATTCTATAGTCCGGGCAACAAAGAGCCGTGGCATCAAGAAGGAATTCGTCGCCGAGGGTCCGTGGCGATGCATTTTGGATGTGATAAAGAGCAGACTCACCGGGGCCAGTAGGGCATCAGACATCGCCCTTCCATAGATTGTCCACATGAATGGCGTGATGAACGGCGTGGTCTACAATTGGGCAACCGTGTTATCGGAGAGAATGTACGAGTTCATGACCTTACAGCACCGTACATTCCACATGCCGCACCATGCCATTGGGTTATTTCTGGAGGCTACACTGACCATGCCGCTGGATAAAATGGAATTGGCGCCTCAAGGAAAGCTGGCACCCGGTGAGCCTCCTGTTTTTTACTGCAAATACTTGGACACCGGTGGGACGACAGCAGGCCAGAAGAGGCCACGAAGGGTCATCGAATCTGATCGTGAGGACAGTGGTAGAGCGACCACCACCGAGGGCAGTGACTCCAAGGCCGCAGAGAGTGATTTGGCAGGGGAGGAGGTCGTAGTGAGGTTTGCGCCACCTCTTTTATCATCTTCCGCAAAACTGGTTTCCTCAGTGGCACCCCTTAAAGAGGAAGTGGCGGAGTCCAAGGTTGTCGGAAGTACAACCGGGGACCAGCCAGTTGGACAGAGACAAATTGGGCTGGCGGCAGCCGGGGCTCACACCGTCATTCATGTGGATAGCGTTTCCCTCGAGGATCCACCACCATTAGCTGGTCCTTCGAAGAAGACTGTGAATTCCTGGCTCCAGAAGAAATTTTCCATGACAGTTGCAGAACCCATAGGGGTGGCCATTTTATCTCCCTGTCGGGAGGTACTACGGGAGGAAGTGCCTCAGGAGGTCTAGGATTTGGGGGTTACAGTGGCCCAGGACTTACAGCCTACCAACCAACACGGTGGGGACGCCATTGGAGAAGTAGCGGATGTGCATGAGGAAGGCACTCTAGGTGAGCTAGGCGGGGCAGGGCATGACGCCATGGATGTTTTGATGACGGAGAGGGTTGAGCACTTGGCCGACAGAGGAACAGGGCCAGAGGATGGAGATGTGGAGGCATCGTTGGCTGACCTTGTAGTCCGAGGGCGTCGGATGGTGACCTTAGGCGAGGCTCAGGCCCTACAAGCCATGACTTCTGAGTTGCCCGTCTTTTGAGTTTTATGTAGCACAAGTGCCCACGTGTCTTTGGAGAGTGTTTTGGACAGGGGTCGTGGCCTGGTGGAGAGACACAAGAGATGCGGGAGGCATGGTCTCTTCCGGTGCCAGTGACCGAGAGTGCGGTCCAGAGTCTCACTCGCCAGATTGAGCAGGTGTTCCGCGAGGGTTACTATGTCTCGGCTAGAAGGGAAACTGCCTTGGTAGCTTCAGAGAGCGCTCGGGACGAGTTGGCTGCTAGGTTGGCAGTCGTAGAGTGAGACTTAGCCCTACGGACACAAGGGATGGAAGCAGAGAAGTCATCCCGCCTCACCTTAGAGGGGAGACTGGCGAAGGCGACAGAGACATTTGAGCACCAGCTCGCTACAGTTACTTCTGAGAGACAGCTTGTGGAGGCTAGTTTGGTTGCGTCCCAACAGGAAGTTGACGAGTAGCCGAAGGACCTTCAGGAGGCCGCTGTGATGGTCAAATCCGCACTTGAACTTCAGTCAGTTACAGAGCAGCAGTTGGCGGCACGAACAGCGCAGGTGTACGAGTTGCGTTCTCAGTTGGTACAGCCGGCCTCTTTTGCTGCGACACACCCTTCCTCTTCAGAGACGCTTCCTCAACCCCCTACTTCTACTTAATTTTGGTTGGGTAGTTCATTCTTCCTATTTTGTTGTTTTGTCTCGGACATTTTGTTGTCGTCCGGAGACGACTTTTCTTTAGGGGGGGATGATGTTAGCCGTGTATCGGACTTAGTTGGGTATGCACCGACGGTACTTAGTTACTACCGTCGGTTAGTTACTTCCATCAGTTGGGAACGGGTGGCGACGTTTGATCGCACCGTTTCGAGGTTTATATATACATTGTAATTGCTAGTTGAAGGTGTTATGATCCTATTGCTATTGTAAATGTACTTCAGTACGGATAATCAATAAAGACTCTATTTTATATACTTGTAATTCCTGTAACATCTATGCATAAACTAGGTTACCCCAGCAGGTAAACACACTTTAATTGCCCACAATGAAGAAATCACCCATATACAGTTACCTTGCATTCCATGGCATCAAAGTTTCCTGTCAGGCTATATTCCTCCTAAAATACGGAAATCTGTCTTTGCAAAAGACCCCACAAGTTTCCGTAAATTTACAACAATGCATTCCAAGTGAGAAATCTGAATGAACTCTCCTGCAACCAGCTTTGGTAGAATCTAGCACTACCAAAACCAGTATCCCTTAGGGATTCCATCCTAGGGTTTCTGCTCCCAAAAACTCTCCAAATTATTACAATAGAAGAAATAATCCAAGCATACTGAAAATGAGCTCCAGAATGCTCTTTTATAACATCCAAAGGAACATTCTCGAAAAGCATTTCCTGCTTTAAACAACTCATTAAGTCCAAATAATAAAGTGACTTTAATAATTCCCCTTCGATATTTCACTTGTTACTTATGTCACTTCATTAAATTAATTAAATAATATTACCCATAAAAAGTATTGTAGATGCATAATATTACAGTTAGCCTCTTGGAGGTAGCAGATTTCCAAGATCCATACTAGCTTATGCTGATTTCTTGGTAGCAATAGCCTTTACCTGCATTCAAAAGGGAGAAGCCACCCAGATGCCCTTAAAAATGGTTTCATGAACCCAATGTTTTCCATCCTCCCTTCCATGAGCAAACACCTTCTCCACTTTCTCATCATCCTTGGCAACTTCAGGATTCTAGTAATTTTGCTTCAGTGTCCCATCGTCGATCTCACATTACCTTTTGTACAACTTGCCTTTCCTCCATACTCCCATAATGAAAATGCATTTCCCCATTCTAGTGATGTAGATTCTAAAGAAATACAAGCAAATTTCCAAAGACAACTTCAATCCATTGAGGTGGAAAAGTTTAATCAGGAACGAGTTGCTTCTTTTCTACAACCACAGTGGGTGTCGAAAGTCCAGAGAAGGGAAATGCCTTGTGTTGCTCCCAAAAAGAGAAGATATGCATGGAATGAAGAGTTACCAAAGCGGAACCTCCGAGTGCCTTAGTGGGGCACACCTCCCGACTTGTCTCCTGATGAAATAAGGATCTCCAATAATCCTCTTTCCACATCACAAGGAGGTTTTCTACAAAACAACCACGAAGGCCGGGAACACCTTTTGTCTCCCTCGTATTTGCGGAAAGTGATCTTTCCACGAGTGAAGGTCCCAGACACCATCTCACTTTTTAATGGTGGACCCCATCATTGGAAAGCCGACATATCTTACAAGGAGCAGTAGTTTGTAGACATAGAGCCTCCAATAGTGCAGTAATGCGAAGAAGCCTCCACTACGGATGAAATAAGAAGTGAATCACCATGTGAGAGAGGAGCCAGTGCAAGAACGTGGATGAAGAGCATGGATCTTACCTTTTTTGCAATGACCTTCCCTTCCACTCTAACAACAAGGAAAAGAGCATATCTACCCCCGACATTGAAGCAGTCGCGGAACATTTAAATGGAAATGCGAAAATGGAAAAGCAAAATAAGGATGGAGTCATCTGAGCTTCCAAGGGAAATTTAGGAGAAGACCCTGTGGACAAAAGAAGTTATGAAGATCACCAAGAAGCAAGCCCTGGCCAGGAGATTTTTCGGAAGAGGGAGAGGAGGACCAAGTTTTGGGAGGACCAAGTTTTGGGAGGACCGCGAAGCCATCTGTAATTCTTTGGGCGGTAAATACTCGCCTTAGACCAAAAATTTGGCAGATATGAAACCACATGAGGAGATTTGCATATTGACAAAAGAAGCAGCAAACGTTTCTCTTGTCCTACAAAGCAAGGCAAAAGAGGGTGAAAATATCAAGACAAGCACAAGTTAAGTGAAGCCAACGTTTTCAAGAGGATGCCCCATCCGACATCTCGCTTGACAAGGTTTCTATAAGTCATCTTTAGTCATGTTCATGCCAAAGCACAAAGTTGTGCCACAAATTGAGTCAGACCAGCCTACCCGCAATACATCGAATTCTCATTTTTCAGAAATGGTAGTATTCATAATCCCCAACCTGTGGATTTTCATCCCAATGTCGGTCCAACCCGTACTCTTTTCTTTTTTGGAGGTGGTTTCCCTCGTATTGGGTGAAAACAAAAAATTGGTAAGAAAAGGGAGTTACTTCAACAAGCCTGTTAATGGTTTCGTCTAGTTTTTCCCTTTTCTCAGTTTTAGTGTATATAAGTTAGGTAGGTTTCCTTTCCAAGAAGTGCATCTCACACATCCTGCGTCCTCCTTAAGGGCATGTCGCATTAGTCTTCATTTTTCATTCAAGTGTTTTTGGACGTTTTGGCTCAAGTGTTTGTGTTTTTGGTTCCTTTTGGTATCTTGAGTATCTAGCTCCTTTCGAGTGTTGTGAATTTTGGGTAGACTCGTCCCAAGGGGTGTTATGGTCATTCTTGTGAATTCTTCAAACGCACTCTTTTTCGAAGGCAATGGTGAAGGTAACAATTAGTTACAAGGTGGTACAAGCTTTTCGACATCTCCCCATGTCATCTGACTACAGGTACTTTCATTCTTCCACCGGTCCCTATATACTGATGATCGGAAACCCATTCTAAGCATTATGCATTTTAAATTCATCTACTGATGATCGGAAACCCATTCTGAGCATTATGCATTTTAAATTCATAGTACTCTTAAAAGAAAATGCTATAAGTGGGTTATGCTTTTTTTTTTGTACCTGAATCTTTAAAAGCTTTGTACATAAACATAAATTCTTTAAAGCTTACAGAAAACGCAGAAGCTATTTATGCTTAAAATGAAATATGCATTTTTAAATCAAGAAAATGTTTCCATGAAAGGATTAGACATGTAACGAATTCCACAATGTAGTGAAAAACATTTTACAATGAAAGAAAAAAAGTATATATATTCACATCTAATTGTGTTTCTATTTACCAAATATATATACACCTGCAAAATTCACCCCATTCTGCTATCAAGTGAGGGTTTATGAAAAGGGAAGCCAAAAATTGTCGTATACAAAAAAAGGGGTTTCAGACAAAGGTTCTTGCAGTAACAAAGGGGCACAATGGCAGTAGGACTTTTACTCCTCAGAAGACTAATCTTCCTTAGATCCTTTATTTTCACACCACTCCTAGAGGGGGCTAAGTGGGGTACACTAGGTACCAGAACTTGTTCCACCATTCAACGCAGTAGATGCACTCCACACCCATTGCCTTCATTAGGAATGTTGTTGGCGCGGAACGGTCGTAGTGTGCCTCCATCATAGTAGTTTTGAAATTCGATTGGAAAGGCAAGAAAAGTACGACCACATCCAAGTCCACAAACACCCTCAAGTAAGTGGCATTAGGAATTGCGATGTCATACTAGGCCACATTGAGAATTTCATCAAACCCACTGGTGTAGTCCTCTCCAAACATTGTCTGAGCCAATCTAGCTATTTTGGGCTTCGCCTCACGCACGTCCAACAAAGACACCACGAACTTGAACACAATGTTTATATTCACTTTGTAGTGTCCTCGTAGAAAGGGAAGTTTGCACTTAATACCCACTCGACTGTCGCGATAATTGGGTTGTTCTTGTGTTTCAACAAGCTTTCCAAACACTTCTCACTTACAAGGCCTAAGAAAGGATGCTACTTGTTGATATATTGGCCTTTACGGCAAATATCTCTACCTTGGATAATAATAATAAATATATAGAATATATTTATTATTATAATAAATCGATATGCATAAATAATAATAATAATAAATATTAGAGATATTTATTATTTATTGTTTATTTAGTGAATCGATTTAATCTATATATTATTAGAATGAACTAAATAAAGTTTATTTGAGGGCCCAAGTCGGCCTCTTGGAATAAATGTTTTCATTCTCATATATTTTAGATCGATCCTTGAGGAGAAACTACAGAAGACATAACGTGCTTCCCTCCTTATAGGTTCGATATTTGAAATCTCTAAGTACGAATTTCTTCAGCACTTGTATAGCAGATCTCAGGGGGGGGCTAATTTGGAGTCTTCAACAACATCCGAATTAATTCGGACTGTTCTTGAATGCGTGCAGACAGCCTTCCATAAGGAACAGGCAGACAGTATTCCATAAGGCACGAGCAGACCCGAAATAAGGAATTCGGGCAGACCTTGGTGCAAGTTCATGCAAATGTAAACAAGGGAGATTCGGTCTTCCGAATAGTGCAGATCGGGCATCATATTCGGGGCTGCTACCGAGTCCGAATAGTGCAGATCGGACATCAAACTAAGGACTGCTATCAAATCAATATAGAGCAGATCGTAAGCCATATCAGGTCTGACACAAAGTCTGCTACAGGGAGATACTTCAAAGGGCAGATTGGATACATCATCTTCAGCACATTCGTCTGAAATAAAAGGCATTCATTGAGACATATTAGAGGTCTAATCTTCATATGATTTAGAGTGCTGTCCATTGCAAGCTGATTGAATCAGAGTTGAAGACAAGTCCTAGATGGACTGAATTGACAAAACAAGGAAGGCACTTTGACTGGAGCATTTGTGTTTGATTTTTCGGGTATCTTCTTTCCCTCCTTGTTACTATATGTCATATCCTGTGCTTATTATTTGTTAGACCTCTATAGATTGATATATTCCTTGCTAGAATCTGAAATATACTAACACTTCTTGTTGGCAGTTACCCTAATTGAAGTATCCATGATTTTCCAAGCAACTGACCTCTACACCTAAAAGATAAATTTGGAATGATTTACCAACTGCAAATCCCCTCAAGCTCAATTCATAGGAAAACGCAACCCTTTTCATACAAGCAGTTAGTAATGGGCCTCCAAATGGAGGCTTACAACCTCCTCACACTCTGTGCCTTGGAAACTCCAATGGTCTGCATGGTGATATCATCTTAGCAAGTGTTCTCATCACACCCCTACGAGATGACAACAAGGATCACTCAAGGGAAATTTAACTCCTTAAACAAGTTGAGAATTAATGCCTTAATTTTGGATCTTACAACAAGAGATTCGTTCAAAGATTTCCAGAAATCTATTTTAAATCGTGTACGGCAACCACTCCAATTTTTCACGTCACGTGAAAGGAAAGTTTCCACGAATTTCAAAATTAATCATTATGTTTCTAATACCTTTGCAAGACGGAGCCTAAGAGCGGCTTGCATTCGCAAAAAGGTAAAAAATCTAAAGGTTGCAACTGCTACCACTTTGGTTTCTAAACCTCTTTGTGCAACTTCATTGTTCGTCGGATATAGTGTAAAAAAATTGTAAGCCTTCTCTAAGAATTTCAATCTGAGAGTGGATAGCGTGGAAAATTGTACCAGTGCTATGGACACGCAACTGGCAATAGAGAAATGCCTAACAGAAATCAAAGCGATGACCTCACCAGGGTTAAGGACGCCTGAATGGCAACAAGGCTCTATCCCCATTGACTCTAGAGGATGTACTCAGTACGCAGCCTTGTTGCGGGTGCAACTCTTGTTAGGATCTCTCCAAAGAAGGAAAAGAATAAATCACACTACACATATGGCAACGGAGGCTTCGCATGAGGTGGCATGACAAGCTATTGAGTATGGATATCTTAGCGAAGCAAAGCCTATCTCAATACTCTTTTGGGAATTCCCATTTTTTGAGAGCTCACGAGGTTGACACCAATTCCCTTCACACTTTTTGACTATTCCTTTTTCTCTTTATTTGAATCTGGGCCTTGATTTTCTCCGCTAACTTGTTCATAGCCTTTGAAGTCGTTGTTCCTCATTCATGCATGTTGGCATTTGCCTCCTATATCTGAGCTCCTTTCTAGCACCTTTCTTTTCCTACTGAATTTTCCTAAAGCCTTGCCTTATGGCTTCGTCTTGCCTTGCTTGTAGCTAATGAGAATCTATCCCGACATTTCTTTTCTTAGTCCTTTTCAGAGGTATCTATTGCTAGATTTCAATTTTTTCTTTATTAGAACTAATGTTTGTTTAATGTATAGCAAGGACAACGGATTTGCAAAAGCTTTCTTGTTTTATAGAGCCCTAGGTAGTTCATCCCTTTTGCATTTGCATGTGGCAGGAGTTAGCCATTCAGGTGCTTTGTCACGGTTCTCTAGAACGAAGGTGAGGCTTAGCATCTTCCTTGGATACTTTCTTTCATGAGGTTCGCTAGTCTGCAAAACTAGAGATTCAGGTTCTTCCTCTGTAGATGAAGGTCCCCTTTGAGTTGCCAACTCTACATGCCATCTATCACAACTTAGGCCGATACGACATTCGACCATTTCTTTTAAGGCTTTAACTCTCCAAGTCACATCACTCTTCGACATTCCTTTTTGTTCTGTGTGCACCTTCCTTCGCCTATTGGATTCGAGAGCTGCGGTTGCCACATGTTACACTAGCGCTTCTAATGTTTGTTTAATGTGCAGCAAGGGTAGTGGATTTGTGGAATCTTTCTTGTTTTACAAAGCCCTAGGTAATTCATTGCTTTCACTTTTGCAGGTGGCAAGAGTTAGCCATTCGAGCACTTTGTTGCAATTCCCTGAAAAGGGGGTGAGGCTTAGTGTCCTCTTTCCCTACTTTCGTTCATGAGGTTTGCTAGTCTATGGAACCAGAGATTTGGGATCTTCCTCTGCAGGCGAAGGTCCCCTTTGAGTCACCAATTGTAGATGTCATCTATAGCAACTCAGGCCAATGCGACATTTGACCATTTCTTTTAAGGCTTCTACTCTCCAAGTTGCATCCGCTCTTCAGCGTTCCTTTTTGTTCTACACACATCTTCCTTCGCCTATCGAGTTCAAGAGTTGTGGTTGCGACGTATTGCGCTAGCAATTCTTCCCTCCAACCCATGAGACGTTCTCCCTTCGCAGTGTGTCGTGTTGACATATGGCATCTTCCAAGATCCTTAGATGTTTCTATCCTTCTTGGGGAAGTTTTTTTTTGGGCTGCCACATGTCACTTTCGCGCTTGCAAGTTTTTCTCCCTATACCAGTTTGACACGTGGATCCACCCAACGAGGTGTTGGTAGTTTCTCCTTCTCTTGTTTGGATCTTGTTGTAGTTTTCTGCCAAGTGTTCCCGCACATTCAAAGTTCAACGTCCCCATCCAAAGGTGGATCGTTCTATGTGCTACGTGTCCTCTTCTTCCCTCTGATCAAAAGCAATTTTTGCTTGTGTTTGGACCTAGTCTCTGGGAATGATCTTGCGAGTGGCATAGTGGGTGCATGTTAATGAAGTAATGAGTGCAACAAGCTATCACGTCATGTTTGGCAACGACCATCATTTCACCCGCAGAAGTGGACAGAGTGGGGGAATCTTTCCGATTGAGAAGATTTTTTTTTCTCCAAAGCTATGAGGGGTATTTAAGAGGGTTCTTTTCCCCTTTTCAAGAGGTTCTAGAGGTCCAATCTCTAGGAGTAGTCAAACTTCCATATCTAAGACTATCCTTTCAAAAAGAGATCCAAAACTACAACACTATATGCAAGTGTATTTTTTTATAACTATCAGGAGGCGTGACTTGACTCAAAAACCTTTCTATCATGTTACATTCTTAATAAAAATAAGTGTATCAGAATGTTCATGCTGGCCTCTATCATGTACTTTCTTATGTTATGTAATATTTGATATGCATACTTTGTGTAATGAAATGAGTTGATTTACTTCTCTCTCAATTATTCAAGCTTTTGTGTTTATTATTATTCAAGCTTTTGTATTTAAGATTTTATCTATGAAAAAGGCAATCATGCCACGAGCTCTTTCATCTCTTGTTAGGTAGAGATCATAAACAGACTATGTTTAATGAAGGAAAGAAATTTTAAAGTGTTGTAAAAGCTTTGCATTATAGCGCATTGTCCTAGCGTAATCTGCTTTTGCTTCCCTCTTTCCCTCTCTTTCCCCCATCTATGAAGAGCCAACTTCTAAATCCCAGAGGTCATTGCACAGAATGCACTTGGTCTCATAGCTATGAAACGCCTGAACTGCCCTCAGAATAAGCCTAATAGCTTTGGAGGTCAACATGTACTACATGTATAACATTGTGGAATATATTTTGGCATAAGTCTATCCGATTATGATGGTTTTGTAGTTTCTACAGTTAGAGAGACCTCAAGATTCATTAATAGGATGAATTGTATATAGAGACCAAGACTAAAGAAAGCCTAAACAAACAACAACGTTGAAATGCTTTTTCAAAGGGGAGCCTCGAGAATCCACGCCATAGTCTACTAATCTACTAGTTCATAACTTCATAACAGCCCTTCTAACATTATCTATAAAGAAAACTATAGAGGTTAGTTGTGAAGTGGGGACCATGGTAGTAGGTTTGTCTAGCACATCGTAAACCGAACAAGCATAGGAAACCTACACAGTGTGGCAATGTCAAAAGCTATATTTGTACATATTCTAGGGAGAAGAGTGTACCAAAAGTGTTTGGTCGAATTTTGAATCTCAACAGGGAAGGCAAGATGCCTAGAAGCAAGAAACTCTTGCTTCTTGCAACAAAGGAGACAATGATAATCCCTACAAATGGAGAACATGGAGAGAAGGTCATGCACTAGGTAAAACCAAAGCCTTTTATAGGAGATTCACATTCATCATCACACAATTGGTTCGTAGAGCAAGATCCATGGAGGTGAGGAAGCCAAGGAAAATGTGTAGTGTGGGGAAAAGATTCAAGGGCAACATCCCAGATGACTTGATGAAGGAATTCAAACAGGGAATTGACAATGGATAGAAGTGAGTAGAAATTGGTCAAAACAAGGGAGACAAGAAAAATAGTCAAAGGTCGGCCATCATCAAAGTGGATAGGCTTGCACCTAAGTATAAGGGATGTGATGGGAGGGGGGTGGATGCGAGGAGTGAGAATTAGCAAGAAGGGTGAAGGACATCATGGTATGATCAACAAGTGGAAGCCAAGGGGAAATAAGTAAATCTCAGATGTGGGAAATGAAGAACCTACAAGTAAGAACAAAGTCCACAATGCGAGCACCACCACCGTGAGGAAAGTAAGTGAATCTACCAAAATCAAGGGAGCAAGGGAGCTTGTTAAGAATGTGGATGCTCAAGACTCCACCAAGTGGAGAAGATGTCTCTAGTAGGTTGTGCCAAGAGCTTGCAAATGCTCACCTACAGTCTTGAACTGAATGAAAAGGGTGTTGTCCAGTAGTGTCCAAGAATTCTTGACAGAGATATCATTCAAGTCAAAAGATTCATGCAAGAATGCGTGAATTGCATGTAAGGGATGAACTAGTTTAGGTAAATCACATACAAGAAGGTGTGATGCCCTGGTTTGATGGCCCTTTTCTTCTGCAAACTTTGTGTGTGCATCCATTTCCACAAGTGGAGGTTTTTGTTCATCTGCTTGTTATGAATAGTGGTGATTTCTTGTAGAAGGTGTTCATGTTGATTGGGAATCTCCAATTGCTTGTTTTGAATTCCTAAAACCAGTTCATTAAATTGTTGGAGGCACAGAGAACCAGTTGGAGTTAGGGTAAAAACCTGTGCTATCAAGTCAACAATAATATTATCTTTCTCCCACTGGAACAACAAGATGACAAGTTTCTAAAGATAAAGCCTCAATTCCCCATACCCAGCCAAAAATGCTTAAATATTTCAATTTGAGTGTCAATGTCTTGTGATGGCGAGAAGTTGAACATTCCTACATAAGAGAGAGCTTTGTTTTGCACGACAGTATTCTTGATGTTGAAACGTGCACAAGATGAGATTGAGAGCCCGTAAACAATGCCCTAGTTAAGATTATTAATGCATGTCATAGCTATCTTCAATATCCGAGATCCCCTGCAATTGAAAACCCTTGAAATTTCCTAAGTCATGACTAATTAATTGAAGAGCTAGCCACATATTTGTCCTATAAAGCCCCACATAGCCTAGGAAAATCCGCAAGTTCTTCGGAAATTGATGGCCAAAAAATGCAACCCTTCCGACTATCATGCACACACTAGTAGTTGCAGAAAGGGAAGGCTTACACAATCTGCAAACGCTCTCCCAAACCATGAATTGTGCTGAAAACTTAACCTCGATTAAAAAAGAAATGTGTCTGCTTAAAGAAATCCTTGCATGAGAAACCCTCCTGTGACCTACAGCACAAAGTATGCCTCCCATCTTTTTATGATACTCCTATTAGGTTTGGCGTTCAAGTTTTATTTTAAAAACTTATGTGCACACTTGTAGCTGCTTCTCCTGTAAGCCAAAAAGCCCAATGTTCTAAATTTTATAAATAAAAAAAATTGGCGCGAAATGAAAAGAAAAACAATACACTACAGTAGGTTATGCTTAGGTTTTGGCTCATATTGCTTAAATTCAAACCATAATTTACGAGACGGTGTGTTTGCACTCAAATATCTGTGAAATGCATTTGCACTTTGCACATTCGGAAATTTGAGAAACTTTTGTGAAGGCCTCATTTTATATACCTCTCCTCCCATGTATGCCTTGGTTTTGCATTTAATTTTAATTTTTTATATTATTGTTTATATAACTTTTGTTTTGCTTTTCTAATTTTTTATTTTGTTCATATTTAATTTTTAAATATGAAAAAAATCTTAATTCTAGTCATTACTTTCACTTTAGTGTTTTTTTTTTTACATTTTGATTCAATAAATCCATTTTAGCTATTTTTTATATTTTAAATTTTATGCAAATGTAATCTCATTTATTGTTTAAAAATTTAAAGCTTTATACATTTATTTTTAATTATGTAAAATATAAATTCTAGTCATTACTTTTACTTTAGTGTTTTTCACTTTTTCTTTTACAGATTTTGATAATTTTTTATTTTAGCAAATTATGTATATATATATATATATATATATATAGATATGACATCTCTGAAAACCCATCTCCTACTTCAGAAAAATGGCTACTAGTCTCCTGGTAACTATGGTATTTGCCTAAAAGAAACATCAGAAGCCAATCAAACAGCAGTAAATTCTGGTCAAACAATCATTTATGGTCAATTCATATTTATTTCTTATGTTACTGTTCACCTTGCCGATTATTGGAGATATGTTGTGCTTTTTATTGATTTATTGGTTTAGCTCTAGCTAATTAGTTTTTCAGCTTCTAGGATCCTTAAAGGATTCAAGGACATTAATTTATTTTATTCTATTCTTACTCACTAGCTATTATTTTTTACTTACTGAAATGTATCTCATGCCTATTCAGAGATAAATAATATAGCAGAAAATTTGGAAATTGGATACATATATAATAACACAAAACAAAATTTATCAAAGCAAAAAATGGAAACTCAATATTAAAAGTCATAATCTTAAAATACCCAAGCCTTTAACTACTTTGAATCCATGTTGTTGTATTTAACAGGTTAGCTTAATTTACTATGCAGAAAACAGGTTTTAATACACAAAACTTACAAAATATACTCAACAATCAACAATTAGAAGCTGAGAACAATCATATACAAAAAGAGAGAGAACTGATTAGTATATCTTGAGACACAGTCTACCTCCTGTAGTAGGTGACCTTCTAGGCCCCATGCGATGAGATAACAAAGGCCATGACCTGTGAAAAGTGCCATCATAACATGACCCAACCACACATGATATTTTGCTGCATGTTCAAAGGGGATATCTATAAGGCGTAGAAGGATTGACCCCCTTGCCACTGGAAGGAAAAGAAACCCCATACAAAAGAGCCCAACTGAACCAAGGTGAAGCCCTACAAATTCCACCATTAATAACCTGCAAAGCTAAGAAATGTTTATTATTCAACAAAATTATTTTAGAAAAGTCATAGTTCTTGATGCTTTGCTACTAGATATGAAAAATACAAATACTAGTAAGACATATTGTTCACATCAAGTGTGTGTGTGTGTGTGTGCGTGTGTTCATGTCTACCATGGTGACATTTGCTGCTATAGTGCATGATAACAACATTTTCCATGGCCTTTGAGGGTTGTCCATGCCTTGCAGGATATGGAAGTGGTGAAGCAAATTACATATTTGTGCATTTCAATCATGCTTTTTCTCATTATATGTGTGAATGGGAGTTCAATCTGCAGCATTGGCAGTCAAGGAGCGAATTGGGGCTTCAAGGATTTGCAAGAAAGTCCAGTGAGTCAATGCATTCACTGTTGGTTAATGCAGTATGCTGTTGTGTAATGACCGTCATAACAATCCCTTTTTGTAGAGATCAAATCATAAACAATATAAGTTACTGCTGGAGTTTGAATCATTTGTGCATCTTTTTTTGTGTTGTCTGAGAATAAGTAGTTATTGCAGTTTGAACATAGTTTGGTTAAGATTGTATTTATGTTATTTGGTGAAAATTGTTGTTTGTGTTCCAAATTGTTGCTTTCATTGAAAAGTATGGAAAGGTACATCTCACTTAGCACCATATGGACTTGTCTACAATAAGAAAGTTGTCTGTGGAATTTTAAAAAAAAAATTAAATATAACTTTAGAGTTGGATATGGACCTTACTGATTTCTAAAACTCATAGAATGAACAACTTTACTCAGATGAAACGTGTTAGTAGACTCTATTTCAAACAAAAGTTATCTAGAAGCAACATACTTTATGGCAGGATCATTCATTCATAAAAAATCATTTCAACAAGGTGATTGGGCACTTTTGTATGATTCCATATTACGAGATTTCAGAGGCAAATTTCTTACTCTATGGTTAGGAACATATGAAATCGAGACTGTCTATGACAATGGTCTTGTAAAATTGCACACCATAGACTTTAATCGAATGGCTTTGCTTGTTAATAGCCACCACTTGAAATTGTACTAGAAACCAATTTCGAAAGACAACTTTATTGAAAAGTTATGAAAGAAACTCTCCATCTTTATATGGCATCCATTCAACAAGCACAAGATAGCCTCCTATTCTCTGAATTTTTATGCATATATATTTTTAAAAAGAAAAAAAAAATTAAAAATCAATTTAGCCAGATTATAGCTGAATAATTCTTAGTCACGAAACTATTTTTCAACTGCACTAAGCAGCATCTAAAAATTATATTTGAGGCTATATATATGACTAAATCAGCCATCCAAAACAATCACAAATAAAACTGGATTTGATCTCTTCTGTGAAATCATTCATAGGTCAAAAAATCAACTTCACCAACTCAATCATACAAAGAGATACTACCTCAACTCCAAGTTTTCATTCTCCAATAACTTCACATATGCTAATGGGGAGGTTGTTAAGGGCCTCTCAAAATGCATCAAGAGGATCACACCCAAGGTCGAGGTAAGAGCCTCACTATTTCAAAGCTGTAAAACAAGAGCAAGCTGAGGGAAGGATCTTTTCTTCACCACTAGGTATTTGATGGGGATCCACCCAAACACCAAGCAACAAAAATTATAGTGTTCACTTATATCTTACAATTTATAAATTGCAAATATTAATAAAACATTGCTTGCTTACAAATTTTTAAATATCTTATTTACAAGGGCCTTGGTGAAGAGATTGGGGTTGAAATACCCCAAATTTCAAAAGCTAACCCTTTGAATTTTGTCTCAGCCATAGAACTTCTGGCTGTGAGCACAAATAGAGTTTGTTTGACACCATTTAAATGAATAAGTACAAGTACATAATTTTTTGCATAATAAAAACTTCAAATTTGCACAAGAAAGTTGGAGAACAAATCACAAGATCCTATTGATTTGGATAAGATTTATCCCTATAGAGGTTAGACTACATAAGATGAGAAGCATCCTTGTTTACAGAAGATGAAGTTGTTGAATTGGAAAGGTAGGTTATGGAGGATGTAAATGCAGCAAAAGAAAAAGATATTGGATTAGATAACATCAATGTAGATGATGTTGAACATGAGGCAAAACAAGAGTCACTACTATATAGTAGCAAGGTAGAGGCACAGGTGCAACCTTCTAGACATAGTGAGGAGCCATAGACACTCTCCCCAAATTTTCACAAGAATAGGAAAAACAAAACTATAAAAAAAACTTGTCATTTTCAACTTGCCTAGATGCAATTAATGATGATGATTTTCAAAGACAATCATCATAAATTCATTTTAGTTTATCAACTAGCTATTGTATTTGCATAATTGATGAGGGCAAAATTGGTACACTATTGAGCATATCTCCCCAAATCTTTTATACCCATTTTTACCTTCGTTTTCCATATTTTTATCTTAATTTCCTATTGTATTGTAGAAATGGTGGATTAAGTTCCTTAAACAAGCCATGATCTTCTATTATGATAGACATCTTGTGATAGATGAAACAGATCATGATAGATGGCATCTTCTATTGTGATAGACATCTTGTGATGTCTGAAACAAATCATGATAGATGGCATCTTCTATTGTGATAAACATCTTGTGATGTCTAAAACAGATCATGATAGATGGCATCTTCTATTGTGATAGACATCTTGTGATGGCTGAAACAGATCATAATAGATGATGTGAATGTTCTTATGGTAAGTGCACATTACCTATGAACATTTGTTGAGTACTGGGTAGATATCATGAGACTTGATATTCTGCAAGCCATTACTCTGAGCACTTGGTGAATATCATGAGACTTGATATTCTGCAGGCCAATGCTCTTTATGAACTCTTGAGTACTTGGTGGACATCATGAGATTTGATGTTGGTAGGCCATTACTCTGAGCACTTGGTGAATATCTTGAGAGTTGATATTCTGGAGGTCAATGCTCTCGATATCATGAGATGATATCTTTATAAACTCTTGAGTACTTGGTAGACATCATGAGATTTGATGTTGGTAGGCCATTACTCTGAGCACTTGGTGAATATTTTGAGAGTTGGTATTGGGCAGGTCAATGCTCTCAATATCATGAAATGATATTTGTATGAATCTATGAGTTATGGTGAATATCATGAGACTTGATATTCCTGGTTAGACCATATCTCTGATATTACAGTAATGTGATATCAAAATAAAACTTTCACAATTAACTTTGTGTAGCTCTATTGGATGAATTTTATCCTCCCTGGCTAAGAGGGAGTGTTGATGTTTTGTAGCTTCTGTCGGATAAATCCTTTGAGATTATTAAAAATAAATATATATAGATATATATCTAAAATAGTATTAGGAGAAATTAATATAATAATGATTCAGAGATATTACATGTGTGTGTATATATTTATGTAGTTACATAATCAATTATCATTATATTAATTTCTCCTAATAATGAATACATATGTCCCATGAAGGGGCATGTCTCTCCTAGCCTCATTCTCAATATAAATGAAAGAGAGATTGCTGCATTCGGAAAACACATACAACATAGAGGGCTAATACATTTGTAGCTATCCTAAAACTCAACAATTACTAAACAAGAATTCTAATCATTGGTCGGCCATCTCTGGTCTTCATCTCTAAAATGAATTCATGAGCAAATAAAGATATATTTTACTATTGTATCTAGTACGCAATGCCATATTTATTATTCCATGTATATAATTTATCATATATAGCAGTAAACATTTGGCACTGTTACCTTAAAAGAAATTGAGTCAACATTGCATGATTCATGCCCTTGAATCCCAATAAAGGCGAGAAGAGACCACAAGGTGGTCAAGACCAAGTGATCAAGCGATCTTTAAGGATTGTAGAGAAAAGAGAACAAAAGAGAAGATTATGAGAAGCATTTGAGGAAAATCCAGTCGGACGATTCCCAAGTTGGAGCCCTTTCGTACAATCATTGTCGGGCAAGGAGTACAAAGAAGGGAATCTTGAACTGACAAAAATATTCCACAGCATTGATAAGTTATCCATCTCAAGAGAACCTAGAATTGGAGGATTCGAACTGAAGAACCCCGAACGGAGGGAGTACAGGAAAAAGTCAGATCTTGAAATACCTGAGGTGTTGGGGACATTGGAGGTGGACGTGTAGAGGACGCGCAGGTGGCCGAGAGTACAGGGAAAGCACCAAAATGTAGTAGTCAAAACAGTCCACCCAGGTTTGATGCACAAGGGAGCAAGCAAGCAAGAAAGATGGTGACTCCTTCGACAAGTCTGAATGTGGATTGGTAGAAACTGCCAATGTTCACGGGTAATGTGTCAGAAGATCCTACGAGGCACTGCAAGATGTGCAAGACTATCTAGGTAGCAAGAAATTAGGAGGACAACAACTAATGGCTAAGAGCGTTTCCAGCAACACTACAGGGTATAGCCATTGACTAGTTTACAGAATTGGATTCTTCATCCATAGTCTTCTGGGACGCATTGAAGAGGTATTTGATGTTGAATTTGAATTGCTACATGACAACAATGAGATTGTCACTAAAATTTACAACACCATACAAGGGAAACATGAGAACGTACAAGATTGCAATCGTAGGCTCAAGGAATTGTTGGTGAAATTGGAGAACCAACAGATGGACGGATTGAAGAAGCATCGGTTTATCGAGAGATTGATCCCTTTACTGAGAAAGAAAATGAAGGTGGTACCTTCGTCCTCGTATGCTGATGCCTACAATTGGGCGATGGACACCAAGAGTGAAAACATCATCTTGAGGGAAGAGGAAGACAGGCGATGATGATAGCGCCGAGGGTAGTAGCAATGATGAATCGACAAGAGTCCAGGCCCTACAGTAGGATATGATGAGAATGATGAAGGAATTGAAGGCCAACAAAGGAACCAAAAAATAAAACAGTGAACAATGGTGTATCGAGTGCAAAATTGAGGGGGACATGAAAGCTAATTAACCTAAAATGATGTTTTATGAGATTTGTCAGGTGATGAGTCATTCAATGAAGGAATGCCCATATAATATGAAGACCAAAAGTACACAAGTACTCCACGCAAGGAGAATCCACCTCATCGAAACCACAAAATGTACCACCTAGTGATTATGGAAATCAAAGAGGGTGGAATCAAATACAATACAACTCTAGAGAACATCCTATCATACAATGTCGACAATGTGGAGAATGGGGACACTTAGCCAGGGACTACCAGAATAAGAAAGACAAGCTACAAGTATTGTGCAAATGGTGTGGACCAGGTGACCATGAAGACACCAACTTCCTGAAGCAAAAGGGTATTAATATGTTGGACATGGAGGAACAAGATAAGGTAGTTTTGGATTTCGTAGTTATCGCCTTGGAAAAAAGGCATATGATGCACTTCTTGGGAGAGGTTGGTTGATCACCGCCAAGGCAAACCAAAATTGGAAGCAAAATACATTATCCATCGAAAGTGAAGGGAGGAAGTACGTCATCAACTTGAGGAATCAGGTAGTGACTATGATGTATTTTCGCCACTGTGTAATTTTCTTGAAGCTACAATTCTTGATGAAGAAAAATTGATGAAAGTACTTAAAGTTATGGACGATACATCTGACAATACAGTCTTTGCTGGTGAAGAGAAATCGATGAAAGTGCACAAAGTTATGGATGATGCATCCGTTAGTAAGGTCCAGGAAGGCTTGCAAGGTCTGTACAGGAGGGTTCTAAATGCATCGTGCGATCGAAAGGAACCCAATGCAAAATAAATTAAAAATCATCCATACGAGAGCAAGTCGTACGTGGCTAGAAGAAGACCCTACGTAGGAAGAAAGAAGTTGCATCCGTACGAGCCTAGTCATACGCCACAAAAGAAATCATACTCTACAGTGGCACATTGTACATAGAGGAGCTTAGCAAACCGTATGACAAAATCATCACATCGTATAGTCCATACGGAAAAAGAAGAAACACACAGTTGAGGCCATACAATAGAGTGACCAGGCCATACATGTATGCACCCTAAAATGGTCGCCTAGACTTTGGGCCCCATTTTATCAAATTCTTAAATCAATGCTTTGGAACATTTTCAATTCCAATCAATTTCCTTGATCAAATTGTAATTTATTCAATTATTTCAATATTTCCTAAGGTTTGATCATTTTTATTTAATTAAAAGATTTAATCTCCCTTTTAATTAAATAAAATCTATCTTATTTAATTAAAGTAAATTTCTCCCTTTTAATTAAATAAAATTCCTCTTATTTAATTAAATTCAATTTCTCCCATTTAATTAAATAAAATTCTTCTAATTTATTTAATTATAAAGAGAACCCCTTTTTTAATTAAATAAATAAAAATCCCCACTTAAAACTCTTCTTTTGATGAAAAAGGAAATAAATTAAATAAAAATCTCTTTTTCATCACATCTTCCTAAGTGGTGGGTTTTTGCCTCTTAATCTCAACCATTGATAAATTCTTTTTGCCTCTTAATCTCAACCGTTCACTTTCCTATATAAGGAAATCTCTCATTCTCATTTATAGATCATCCACAATTATACTATTGTTATGCTACAGGTTTGGAGAGCAATTTTGGAGGAGGATTTGAGCACTTGAGCTTGGATATTGCAACTTCTCTCTTCTTGTCTACTTCTTGCATCCATGGCTATTCATGACAATCCATTTAGATTACTTTGCATTTGCATTTTAGATTAAATTCATATTTCCTTTCATAGATTAATTTTGCATTTGTATTTCCTTTCATAGAATAAAACATGCATTGTTATCATTTAGATTAATTTCCTTTTATGCATTGTTATCATATAGAATAGTTGTCATTTTCATGCATTGAATCTCTCATTTCATGGTG
>MU227423.1:1575775-1589310 GCA_018584345.1 Thuja plicata
ATACTTAGTCTATCATATAATGTCAAAAGTCAAAATACTCAAGTCTGAAACATGATAACATCAAACTCAAAATGAAAACAAAGGTAGTATGACAGCTGCCCCTAATCTGCGTGCGTGACCTGCTGCTATGCGTGCGTGCTGCTGCTGTGTTGTGTGTGCGTGCTGCTGTGCTGTGCATGCTGCTGCTGTGCTGTGCGGTGCGTGACCTGCTGTGCGGACTCCAAACCCGTCCGTCGGCCTTTACACAAAAGAAAACAACAAAGGTAAAATATTTAATAAGTTATAACTTATAAGTTATACTTATAACATATGATATGTTATATCATATGTTAATGTTATTAACTTATATGATATTTCAATATTTTATAATTTTTATTACCCTTCAATGCGCGTTGGGCCCGCGAATGGGCATAAAATATTTTTTTTTTTTATTTTTTTTTATGACTTCCCGGAAACCCCAAGCAGTCCCCGGGACGGACGGGGGACGGCAAAACAGTTCCCGGGACGGTCAACGGGCACTGGAAACGCGTTGACCGTTTCCGAAGTTTTGGGGACGAGTTTCCGGTTTTCCTGCCTGGGTGGGGACGGCTTGGAAACGTCCCCGGCCGTCCCCCTGTCCCCGAAACCGTCCCCGTTTCCGAAACCTCATGCTAAGGGCCAGAAACGCGTCCCCGGGTAACGTAGCTCAATTCGGAACTTGATGTAACACATACTTTTCTTTATATCAGGGTAACTACAAGATCTGAAGCATAAGCTTAAGGTACTTAACCTGACAGAAAAATTATCTCAATCCCCGACTCAATTCAGAACTGGATTTGCGATAAGTAATGGTGTCAAGATATCCAGCGCAACCCGGATCAAAACTTGAGACACATGTTATCATAATCCCCGTCTAAATTCGGAACTAGATTAAATGATAACTTTAAATATGACTTTATCAGGATATCCGACACATCTCGGGACATTAATATAATGTACTCATCCTGATAGAAGATTTATCGCAATCCCTGACCAATTCGGAACTAGATTTAGCGATAACAATCAAGATATCCGGCACATTCTGGGACAACAACTGAATGTAGTCTAATCTTGATTCACATGTTATAATCCCTGACCAATTCAGAACTGGATTTAACAACTCCAAAAATTCAGTGTCAAGACTAGTGACTACAATACACAGGCATACCTGACACTAGGTTAAGCTATTGTCTAAGTCGTCACCTAGCAATAGTAACCCAACATATATGAAAGATCGTCACCTTTCATAATATAACACAAAATGAATGGGCCCATAAAGTCACACATATGACATCCACCTTGACTCTTCTCAGAGGGTGGATCCATCATGACTCATCGCAGAGAGTGGAAACCAAGACTTCCACCTTAGATTTGTCTATCAAAGACAAGAATCATTTAAGATACAAAATGATGGATAACTGAAGCTGAAACCTTCTTTTCAGCTAAGGCTTTACTCCTCAACATACCAAGGTTATCTGATAGTACACAATCTTCTTTCTAGCAAGGGGTTTGGTAAGAATATCAGTCATTTGTTCTCCACTGAATTGCATTTGTTTGCACTGTCTCATAGTCTTGGTGAATTCTGAGCTTACAAAGTATACACCATCTTGACATGGTACACTCCCGCTGAATTTGTATGACCAAGATCACGGGGTACAACCTTAATTTCATCTTCTACCTTCTCCCTCTGACATATAGCCTTCTCACATGGTAATAATCATAATTCTCTTCTACAATTTCTTGATTACTAGAGAACCAACAAATCATGGTCTACTCCCTCTGTATCAAGATCCTCGAATGTCCACTGAAGTAGATCCTTTATCTTCTCCCTCTGTCACGAAGGCATACCATGTTCATATGAATAATCTGAATAGTCATAAGGTTACATCAGCTAGCATAAGATGCATTTTTGATCTTTTCCAAGGCCACAACATTAACACTCCCTCTTGGACTTGAGGGAAGAAAATAAGGACCTCTAGTATGATGTTTATCTCAATGAGTTGTAATCTCATGATGTATAGAATGCCTTAATCAGGGATTCTATCCACGTGTCTCATCGGCGATTCTATCCACGAGTTCCCACTACTATAATCTCAGAATTGTTTTACCTTCAATAGTGAACTCCCTCTCAATCAATATGATTGAGTTTGTCACAAGTTGACTGAATCATTTGTTTCCTTGGAAGCTAAATTTCACCAACTTCTTGACCTTTCTGAAGATGTCAGACTCCCTTTGAATCTGGATTTCATATGCTTTTGTCCTGAAGGTATGTCAGAGATAGATTACGAATAGTTCATAAAGCTAAAGCTAAACTATCCCTAACATAAAAATGATAGAAGCATACAAAATTTATTATTTAATGAATTACAAACTGCAAATTCATATGGATTAAGAAAACATGAGATACTTATCTTTTCAAATATTTTCAAGTATTTCCTTTTGTAAGGTGAGCCCATTAATACGATACTTGTACCCATTGTCCTTCTTCATAACATATCAATTTCATTTTGATCCTTATGTTAATTTTCTTCTTTACTTATCACATCTTATTATGATAACTCCCGATTAGATGTTGTCTTCATACATTATCGATATCTGGTTATATTGGTTACTATCCCACTTGTACTATCCTCTTTTTTCGATTAACTTAGAAAGTTGGGACAATTACCTTAACTTATCCTTCTCACTTCATCGAATGATGCTATGCATGATATGAATGATGTGCGTGAAACCAATTTATAATCCTTTCAACAATGTTTTTCTATGCCAATTCAAATATGCATATATGTTGGTCGAATGTTTTGTCATCTTCAATAATTATCTAAGATTGTATGTTAACTGATCTCCCTCTTCTGTTCCGACCAATCTAGACTCCTTCCTTGTAGATTTGTATCACCCTCCAATCTGTTCTCCTCTCCATTGCAAAATACATATATCCCCATGTGTTAATTCCTATTCTATTGATTTGTATTTTTTTTTTTCTTATATCATATGCTTAGGATGAGGAATCATGTGTAAAATACACGAATATGTATATTCGTAACAATTCATAGTCATTTGATTGATTCATGATGTAATGAGAATCAATACACACTGCTACTTCTGCAAATACTTCTTTGGCTATCTTAAATTTGCATGGCAAATAACTTTGATCTGCGTATCTTACTGGAAACAACGTTTTTAGAGGCTCATAATAACATCAATCACTAACTTATCGCCACCTTTTCAAACTACCATACAATAACAAAGGATCCAATACATAATGCACATTAGATGTTTCTCCAACCAAAAATCCGATTCTTGAGAACAGTCCCAACATTCTCACACTTGATTCCACCAGAATCGATGGCTTACAAAAGCTCAATACCTTAAGTCCAAGCCAATAACCATAATCTTTAACGCAGCATATCATAACTGTCTTTCTCCACTTCAAGGGCTGACTCTACGTGGTGTAACACCTCCACCACCTTGCGGGTTGTAACTGAACATGCGGAAGAATGGCATGTCTGCCACCTTTCTCCATTTCAGCACTCGAGTCACGCAATATACTGATCTTCAATTGTCATTCGGGGAACGATATGTATTATCATTCGACTCCTCCAATTCCTGGTAACACTACACATAACTCTTTTTCAGTCTAACACGACTGACGAAGCAACACCTTCTGGCCACCTTGTGACATGAATGGATTTGAGAAACTGCCCAATGACTTGGTTCGAAACCCATATACATTAACTATTCCGTCGCCGCTTTTTATGATTCGAAACAATAGCAATTTGGTATAACGGTTCTTAGTAACCGTTTCCTAATACTATGCACTTAAGACTGATCGGATTCTAATCCGATTCTTTGGAAAATGAAATACTCCCATCGTCCCAAAACAGACATGTAAACAAAACAGGTTTTTTAATATTGTTGTCATGAAACCCGAATTTTGAATAGACCTTCACTCTGCAGTGAATAACTTATGTTCCCAACACTATTTCGAAAATCGCTCCAGTGGAGTTGTGGAGTACTAGGTTTTGCAAAACATATTAAAAACTTATTAAAATCCAATGGTCCAATAGTAATTTATGACCTTCGCATTCAAGGCTATTTTGCATTTTATTGAAACTAAAACATTGGAATACAACATGCATATAGAACATGCATGGTTCTTTGGCTGCAAGCCAGAGAGCCGACTCTTTTTCCCACTCTTTTTGCTCTCTCTTCTTCCTATATCCCGTAGCTTCCCTCTATTACTAACTGGTTCATAGCTGATTATTGTTTCCTTCTTATTACTTTGTGGACCATACTATGGATCATCACAACCAATATTGGTCTTTCTTTCCTTGACCATGGATGCCATCTACTATACCTCTCTAACTCCACACGCTGATATCATTCATCGATAGTCTACTTGGCTGTCATCTTAAATGTCGTGATCCATCCGGGTATTTATCGTTGCCACATCAATTGTTTGTGAATATATTTTATTCTCTTATAGGTTAGGCTCTGATACCATGTTGTGAAATCAAGATCGTTCTATAGAGAATATATATGAGTGTTGTACTGAAATAGAGAGAATCTAATATACTATTTTATTCACAATATATACTTCTGAATATTTACTGAATTATAAAATACATATGTAAGTTCTTCATGTATGTTGTAGTAGTACTATAAACTCTTTATTGATATGTTTCTACAGCATACGTAAAGATATATAAATATATAACTTAACAGTCATGTCTATGTAGAGACATGACTGTACGTGGCTTATGCCACGTCCAGCCATGTCTTTACATAGACATGGCGTATCATAACACACCGATAATATTAGTCAATCACTGTTCATATATAATTAATGTCCTACGATAACTATCCTATGATAGTTATTGTAACACACATATGTGTTACGATAACTATCATACGATAGTCATCATAACTCATGCATATTATTAATACATCGACCACAGTCGATATAACAGCCTTTGTTGATGTTTCACTTTATATTAAAGTATGTAATCAAATGTCTCGAGTACGATTAATATGATATCAATATATATATATATATATATATATATCGAAGTTATTATTTAACAGATGTTGCGGGAGTGAATATCTCATAGGGAAGCAACTCAGAAGGCTGACATAGCTTGCTTCTCAAAACTGCGCAAAGTGAGTTGCCAAACATACAATCCAACCCATGCGCAACTAAACTGTGCATCTAAAAGGGGTCATGCACAAGAGGATCAAAAGGAAAGCTATAGGCACTCCTTACTATGTAAACTCCTAAAAAATCCTTAGTGAGCTCTGTCTGAAATCCCAATGCACTGGAAGGATCCCAAACTCCGAATAGAAGCTTGCCAATAAAAACATCCTCAGACTCTTGTTTCTCAACTCTGAACTCAACTTCACCATGCCCTAAGTGGTGAAGCAATCCCCTGGGACCCATCCAATACACAGTGTCAAACTTGTCATCACTCGAGTCCCAAAACACACTATACTCACATCCATCCATACTGTAGAGATAAGAACATCCAAAGGTGTTGTAACACGACCACCATCTCCATCCTTTGTTGGGCTCCCATGGATTTGTTGACTCTGCAAGTAATCCAACTTGCAGCCACTGATCCCATCTACTGCAGATGGGAAATACTCATCCCACAAAGGATGGTACAACCTTTGAGCTAATCCACACCTATGCATCATCAAATCCTCTGTGTATGGATCAGAAAGGTAGTGATGAGTACTCCTCCCAATGCAATCACGATAAAAAGCTCCCACCTTGATTAAGCGTTGACCATCATATTACTAAATATAACCCCCGTCATCTGACTCATCACCAACAACACCTGCAATGGATGTAACCACAAGAGAACCTAACGCAACATGCGGTTCTCCGCTGCTTTCAACAGATGCAGTCATCCCAATTTTATCAACTGCACCTGTAACTATGATATGTGTAGCCACATCCTCCACCCGCTCATAGCCATAACTCGTAGACAGAGGAACATCACCAACTGCTGCTATAGAAAACTTAACTGTGTATGCAGATGGTGAAAACTATGTTGGAAGATTGTTGAGCATGTCATAGATTGATGTGTGCTGACATTAATGTTTTGTCATTGATGTAAACATACTATTGTTGTAGACAATGGGTTTTGTTCAGTAGAGAGGATTTTAGTTGTTCGGGTGATGTGTTGTTGCTCTTGTGCTGCGATCGCAAGTGATGGTTCAGATATGTCTATAGTTTCCCTACAGAGGTTCGTTGGTTGGTTGAGTAAGCTTTGATTGGTCTCTTAGGATGTTTTCTATTTCTGTGTTCCTGTTGTTCAGGATGTTTCAATGGTTGAGCTTTTGCTTCGGTATGGATAAGTGTGGTTGATTCAGTGGACGCGAAGTTGGTGGATGCTTAGGGACTTAATATTGTTTCCTCAACTAGTGTTGTTCATGATTCAGAGTTTGGCAAGCTATCTTTTTGGTGTGACAGAGTTCAGTGTTCTGTGTTCATGATGATCAGTACAGAGATGACTTTGGATTTTGAGGTAGAGATGTTTGAGATGCTTCTATTGCTGCTTGGTGTTCTTGGATCGTGTCATGGCCGTGTTGATGATTCATGGTGATCGGATTTGGTAATTTGTTGAGCATGTTTTTGTTTCTTCATTTAGGTGTTACCCAACTTGGTGAAGTAACGTGTTGCAATTTGTGGCGTGGATTTGGCGAAGCTATTGCGTGTTCGTGGATGATGTTTAGGTCCTATCTATGTCCTAGCCAACTTGATTTGGATCGCATTGGTGTTTGCACTTATTATTCATATCATTTATTTGTATAGGTCTTGGTCGACCTATTGTTGATTATTCATTGTAATATGTATAAATGGGCAATCATTTGTGATTGCGATATGTGGTGTAGATAGAGGATAGAGAGATGTTTGTATTCTGCACCTGAGGCATAAATTGTACTTCATTGGAACTGTATTAGCATAGCAAATGTTGTAAGTCAGTTCGGTTGTATTGGACAGTTTGTCCACCCTTTGTAACTGTTATCAGTGATTGATCGGTGAACCCGACTGAGGGCCAGATCATTGTATTGTGAGCAGTGTTCTCTAGGCAATGGGCCTGTGGATGCAGGTCATTCTTCTTTATTCATATTTGCTCTTAACCGGGAAGTACTTTTAGCAGAGTACATCTATCTTGTGGGTTTGAATCCCACCAGGGTTTTCCCTAAACCAGGTTTCTTCGTGAACAAATTTGGTGTTGTGAGTTGTGCATTGTGGATCTTGCATTATTGTTTATCTTTCAGATCTGTAAGTTGTTTAATTGTTTGAAGTTAATAAGTGTGAGGACAACTGATTCACCCCCCTCTCAGTTGTGCTTGTCCTCTTTGGGCCTAATAATTGGTATCAGAGCTAAGTCATTTTGAAGAAGCTTGATCACTTGAAGGAGATCCAATATGGAAAGCATTAGGAAAGACAATCCAAAGTTTGATGGAACCAACTACCTGATATGGAAGGATCGGATGACTACTTATCTAATATGTATGGGAGATGAATATTGGGAGATCACAGAGAAAACTTATTCCATACCTAACGATCTAACTCAGGCTACTGTTGATGAGAAAAAGTTCAAGGAGAATATGATTGCAAGGGAAGCTTTGATCAGTGCATTGTCAAATACAGAATATTCTCACATCTATGGATTGAGAACAACGCATGAGGTATGGACTAAACTAGAAACTATTTATGAAGGTGACAAGTATGTAAAGCAAGGTAAGTTGCAGGGACTGTAAGCAAAGTATGAGGATATGAAGATGAGTGAAAGCAAAACTGTCTCATCCTATATTTAGAGAGTGAATGATCTGGTTAGTTCAGTCAGATGTGCTGGTGGTACCTTAAAAGATAATGAAGTCATATATAAAATTTTGAGATCATTGTCTGTGTGCTACAGTGAGAAATTTGCAGCTATTGAAGAAGTTATGACATTACAAGAGAAGCCTTGATGGGTAGACTATGTGCTTATGAGATTACCGCTCTTGCTAAGGAACTTCGAAGGTTGAAACTACATTCAAAGCCAGTGTGACTAAGCATGATCAGGGAGAGAGTTCTTCTAGAGTAATAAAAGACAGCTACTATGCTAAGCAATGGGAAGAGATCATGGAAGAGGAAAGAAAGATCAATGAACTTGAAGCTTTGATTGCAAGAAGATTTCCTAAAGGTTCTGATAAGTATGAAGGAAAGCTACCTTTGAAATGTTTTGCTTGTAATAAGATTAGTCATATTGCATATAGGTGTCCAAATAAAGTCTCAAAGGAATCTAAGGTCAGATCTAAGAAATTTCATCCTAAGGATCATAGAAGTTTTTATGCCGCTAAAGAAGGTGTGGCTGATGATGAATTTGGTGCTAGTGATGAAGAGATTGTGTTTATCGTTATTAAAGAAGATAATCCTAAGAAAAAGCACTAGTTTCACATGTTAAAAGAGATGAATGGGTCATTGATAGTAGATGTTCACATCATATGACTGGTGATAAAAATAAGTTTGTGAAGCTTGAAGATTATGATGGTGGTGTTGTTAGGTTCAGTAACAACATGCCTTGCTTGATAAAGGGAAAAGAATCTATTACTCTTGATGGTAAAAACAGTACTGATGATGTTCTATATGTTGAAGGATTAAGCCATAACTTGTTGAGTGTTGGACAACTACTAGACAAGGGATACAAATTGGAATTCATAGGAGTGTGCAATATCATTGGAAGCAATGGAAAGTTGATTGCATCAAGTACACAAACTTCTAGTAATCTATTCAATTTGAAAAACTCTTGAGAACAAATGTCTGATTGCAAAATTTGATGACAGTTGGTTGTGGCATAGAAGATTTTGTCATATAAACTTTGATAATATGGTGAAGGTTAGCACTACTAATGTTGTAAGAGATTAGCCTAAACTGATGAAGCCTAACAATTTGTGCAAAGAATGTCAATTGGGAAAGTTAAGTAGATCTACTTTTAAGAGTAAGACATATACTTCAAATGGAGTGCTAGACTTGGTACATACAGATTTGTGTGGTCCTACAAAGACAAGAAGTTATTATGGTGACAATTATTTCATGCTATTCATTAATGGCTATTCAAGGATGATGTGGGTTATATTTTTTAGAGAAAAATTAGAAGCTTTTCAGAAATCTCAGATATTCAAGATGATGGTTGAGACTCTGGACAGAGATTTGTTAATGTTTTGGCCTTTACGGCAAAGATCAACGCATTGGACAAAGTGGCAATAATAATAATAATTAATATATTGGATATATTATTGATATATTTAATTATGATAAAATCAGTTGGATAATAATAATAAATATAAAAGGTTATATTTATTCTTAAGGATTGATTTTAATAATTAAATATGGAGCAAATAATATAAAAGAATATATTATTATTATGGACCCAAGTCGGCCAACTTGGGAGGCCAAGAGTTTATCTTAATAAGCTCATATATTAGAGCGACTTGGAGAAGGTAAGAAAAAACCAAAAACATAACGTTGCCTTCTTCCTTCAGCAAGATCTTTGGATGAGCTTATCTAGGAGCGAAAAATACTAACAGCGAATTACATTTTGGAACAGACCTTTTAAGCTCTTATTCAAAGGCGAATTAGAGCAGAATTCAAGGAGAATTAAGCAGCCCTAAAGGACGAATTAGGGCAGAATTAGTGCAGCATTCAAGGGCGAATTGTAGCAGCTCTAGAAGGGAAAACTTGGACAATATTGAGAAGATTATTAGGGCGAATTGTTGCAGCCCTAGAAGGGCGAATTTGAGCAGCTCCAAGGTGCGAATTAGGGCAGTCCAAGAAGGGAAAATTAGGATGAATTGAAGCAGTCCTAAGGTGTGAATCTGATAGCACATTAAAGACATTCAAAGGCAGATTCATAGCAGTCCTTGGAGGCATAGGTGCAGATCGAATTCATTTTAAAGTCAGATCTGAATGCTGATTAGGATGAATCAAAATTGGAAGAAGCTCCAAGTGGGCTAAATTCAACATCCATAGAAGTCACATTGGAGAACTTGAAGTCTGACTTTTGGGTACTATCTCTCCTTCTTTGTGATTTCATATTTATATCCTGTGCTTAGTGTTTGAAAGACTTCTATAGATTGCATATTCCTTGCGATAATCTGAAAACATTAACAAGATTGAAGTGCCTAAGATTGGACAGAGGAGGAGAATTTACACCTGGTGAATTTTATGCTCATTGTGAAGAACATGGGATCAAGAGGCAGACTTCTGCTCCGTGAACCCCGCAGCAGAATGGTGTTGCAGAGCGAAGGAACAAAACTATCCTAGACACAACTAGGACTATGATGATTGAAGGAAATGTTTCGCAAATCTACTGGAGAGAAGTCGTGAGCATTGTTGTTTATACCTTGAACCAGGTGCACATAAAGCAAGGAACCGGTATGACTCCTTATGAACTTTGGTATGGTCATATTCCCACAGTGAAATACTATAAAAATTTTGGAAGTAAATGCTATATCAAGAGAGATGAGGATATTGGAAAGTTTGATCCTAGAAGTGATGAAGGAATTTTTCTAGGATATTCTACTAAGAGAAAAGCATATAAATGTTATAACTATAAACTAAAGAAGATTGTTGAAAGTGCAAATGTTAGAGTAGATGAGAATGTGCAGAGATCAGAAAGAACTTGCAAGTATGACATCGCTGAAGAGAACAATCAGATTGTGGAAGTACAGAATCAGGATCAAGTTCATAATGAATTGAATGAATAGGTTGAACCTATCGCTAATGAGGACATTGAAACCGAAGGGTCTGGTACAAAGCCTATTCCAAAGACTCCACGGTATGTAAGAATTAATCATTCTGAAAATGCTATTACTCGTGACAAAGATAGAGGTGTTTAAACTAGAGGAAGAATTGTTGAAGATGAAACATGTTTGCTATCTAACTTTGAACCTAAAGATGTGAAAGAAGCTTGTAATGATGAGAATTGGATAAATGCTATGAGGGAAGAACTTGATCAGATTGAAAAGAACAAAGCTTGGATTCTTGTTCCCAGACCTGTGAACAAAAATGTGATCAGACTAAGTGGGTATTCAGGAACAAGTTGAATGAAGATGGAAAAGTGGTTCGGAACAAAGCTAGACTGGCATGAAAAGGGTATTTACAGATGGAAGGTATTGATTTTCAAGAGACCTTTGCCCCTGTAGCTAGAATTGAAGTTGTTAAATTACTTCTTGCATATACAGCTTACAGGAATTTTAAAGTCTATCAGATGGATGTGAAGTCTGCATTCTTGAATGGTTAGTTAGAGGAAGATGTTTACATTGAACAATCTGAAGGATTTCCACTAACCGATGAAGGAGATATGGTTTGTAAATTGCAGAAAGCATTGTTTGGATTGAAGTGATCCCCTAGAGCTTGGTATGCTAGATTGGACAGGTACTTGACAAAGATTGGATTCAGTAAAGGTACAGCTGACAGTAATTTGTACTTCAAAGTAGTTAATGATAATAGCTTGATTGCTGAAGTCTTTGTTGATGATATCATATTTGGTGGTGAAGATGAATTGAGTAAAGGATTTGCTAATGAAATGCAAAAAGAATTTGAGATGTCTATGATAGGTGAAATGAAATAATTTCTTGGATTGCAAGTTACACAGATGAATAAGGGAATTTTCATTACACAGTCCAGGTATGTCAGAGAGTTGTTGAAAAGGTTTGGTATGGAAGATTCAAAACCAGTTGGAACCCTTATGGTTACTAGTTGTAAATTGACTAAAGATGATGAATCCCCTTGCGCAAACCAAACAAGATACAGATCTATGATTGGTGGATCATTATACTTAACTCAGACTAGACCTGATATAATAAATGTTGTTTGTATTGTGGCAAGATTTCAAGCAGAACCAAAGGAATCACATGTTGTTAAAAGAATATTCAGATACTTGAAGGGAACAGTTGACTATGGCTTGTGGTTCAGTAAGGACAATGATTTTACATTATGCATGTACAGATGTGGATTGGGCAGGAAATGTTGACAAGAAAAGTACAAGTGGTGGTGCATTCTTCTTGGGTAAGAAATTAATCTCTTGGACAAGTAAGAAGCAGGACTGTATTTCACAATCTACTGCTGAAGTTGAATATGTTGTTGCTACTATTAATTGCAGTCAAGTTAGTTGGATGAAGCAAATGTTGAAAGATTTGAGGATAAACATTGATGAACCTGTTGTTACTTAGTATGATAACTCAAGTGCTATAAATATTTAAAAGAACCCTCTGCAACATTCAAAGACAAAGCATATTTCTATTAAGTATCATTTCTTGAGGGATTGCGTCAGTGAAAAGGAAGTAAGATTGGGGTATGTATCTACTAAGGAACAAATTGCTGATATCTTTACAAAGCCTTTGCCGAAGGATACATTTGAGTATCTCAAGGATAAGCTTGGAGTGATAGCCCCTCCTGATCAGAGATAATGGTGCTAAGGATGGTATCAGTCCAAAACATTATCAGAATATTATTCTCTCGATTGATGAGTTGGGGACTACTCCTTAGGGGGGGCGGTCTTGAGGATCTTATGGATCGGTACTGTAAAGTTTCAACAACCTTTTGAGATGAGTTCAATTCTTTTGATGTCTTTGGTCCTTTGCCATTGATGTCAAAGGGGGAGAAGATTGTGTGAAAAACAGCTTGTGTTGAGAGTTTTAGATGGATATATTATCTCTTAGTGTCTTTGTGCATTGATCAATTTTTCACTTCATATGTTGTCATCAATGCCAAAGGGGGAGATTGTTGGAAGATTGTTGAGCATGTCAGAGATTCATGTGAGTTGACATTAATGTTTTTTCATTGATGTCAACATACTATTGTTGTTACAGACAGTGTGTTTTGTTCAGTAGAGAGGATTTTAGTTGTTCATGTGATGTGTTGTTCTTGTGCTGCGATCGTAAGTGATGGTTTGGATATGTCTGTAGTTTCCCTACAAAGGTTCGTTAGTTGGTTGAGTAAGCTTTGATTGGTCTATCAGGATGTTTTCTATTTTTGTGTTCCTGTTGTTCAGGATGTTTCAGTGGTTGAGTTTTTCCTTCGGTATGGATTGGTGTGGTTGATTCAGTGGACGCGAAGTTGGCGGATGCTTTGGGACTGCCATGTCCCCTTTCTAGTGACATGATATTTTTCAGTGGATTTGCCTATCATGGACTCTCGTAGGCAGATGGTTTTGGTGAGAGAGTCATCTTGGTGATTATTTGGAGATTGGATGGTCTTATTTGCTCTTGGAGAGATGATTTTGAGCCTACTTTTTATTATTATGTGTTATGCGGAGCCTACATGTTATAATTTTAAGTTGAGTTGCACTTTTTTATTTATAAAGTTATTTTAATATAAAAGTGCATTATAATAGGATTTTATAATGGATGCTTCTAGAAGTTCTTAGTGACTTCTTAGAAAAGTGAATAAATAGAGGTGCTTGGCCTCTCATTTGGACATCCCTTAACTTGTGTTTACACTACTTCTCTCTATGAGCATT